>CM050422.1:33484283-33669672 GCA_027564155.1 Gymnocypris eckloni scoliostomus
AGAGGATAAAAGAAAATAGTCTATCACGAGAACATGTTTTATAAGTACTAGAGAAGCATGAATAAGTCAAACTATCTGGGTGTCTCCATAAATCTATTCAATTAAAAGATTGCATATACTGTTTTAACTCTATTCTGGTCTGTAAATGAGAGAGGTCTGATTTAGTTGATCTATCTAAATCTGGATATAGAGCACAATTAAAATATCCTCCTATAACAAAATATCCTGTCAGTTCAGCCAATATTAAAAACAGATTTCTGTGAAAAATAGGATTATCCACATTCACTAAATTCAGTCTAACAGAAAGGATCTGGGCTTGGGTGATTATGTACCGACCCAGTCTGTCCTCAATAGTGTTAATTATTTGTAAAGGTATATAATTATGTATAAGTATAAGAACCCCCTGGAGTGTGAATTAAAGGAGGCTGAAAACACTTGTCCTGGCCATCTCTTCCTCACCATAACCACATCTTCTGGAACTAAGTGAGTTTCCTGAAAGAACGCTATTTTAGCTTTCATTTGCCTAATTCTGTTCAACATTTGTTTCAACTTCACAGTTTTGTTTAGACCTCTTACATTCCAGGATGTAAATTGAATATCAGATAGGGAGCCATTATCGTATATACTGTGTATTCCCGTTCTTGCAGAAAGTACTAAAGTAAGTATATAGACTATTATTGTGAAGAAGATGATGTGTATAAAAAAAATAAAAAAATACACATAGTAAAGGCAAAACAGCCATACAGAACATCTGGACAACAAACAGGTATTTCCCCAAACGAAGTACCCTCCCCCCTCCTTCCCTCCCCAGTTAAACACTTCCCAAGGTCTTCTGGAAAGAGCCTGATTATGGAACTATGCCGGTCCACCCGCGATCCTTTCACGGTGAGGAACAGCTTGTCTGATGGCTGGACGGGTCCCACAACAGTCAGAAATGTCAACTCAACATCACGAGGAAAAAAGTCCTTTTAGCATACGTTATAGCTTCCAGTAATAAACCATAAGTTTGCTTACGTTCACGAAACTGACCCCAAAGAAAAATGTCTTCCTTCAAGTCTTGCTAAGCATTAGCATCTTTCAGATCTAGCAAAAACCTCTGAGCATCCGGAGGGTTGTCAAACAAGTGGTGCTTTCCCTTGTATGTCACGCACAAAGTAGCTGGATGCAAGATGCCATAACGCAATTCAGGGATTATAAAATCGAGAAGATCCTTCTTAACCGCGTCAAATCGTTTCCGTTTCTTGTGCAGTTCAGCTGACACGTCAGATAAGAACATAAGCTTTCTTTCAGTAAGGGTAAAATCTTTGCGTGGCAGGGGCAGCTGCCACTCGACCTTCCACCGCCAAGTGCGCCTATCAGTGGCAGCTGCCACCGCTATGTGCGCCTGCCACATTTACCGGCCACAGCTAAGTGCGCCTGCCACATGCACCGGCCACAGCTAAATGCGCCCGTCACACGAACCGGCCACAGCTAAACGCGCCGGCCACACGAACCGGCCACAGCTAAACGCGCCGGCCACACGCACCGGCCACCAGTACAGCAAACAGGTGGTGCGACGCTTAGGTGCTGTACACTCCATTATGGATTTAAAGGGAGGAATCTGCTGGAAAATAGGTAAATAATTGTAAAATTGCACTGTTTGTTTGTTTATATGCATCAATCGGGGTGTAAACAGAGAGTGATGTTGCACGCTTAGGTGCTGCGCGCGGCGTTAAAGGGAGTAATAAAACATATTTTATGTGGAAATTAGGTTAATAATTCTAATAAACTCTTACTGCAGATTTCTGACTGTTTACAGTCCGATTGTCGCACATGAGCAAACAGACAGTGCAATTGTACATGTATTTACCTTTTTGTTACTGTAGGCTACCTTATATTTTATTCCTCCATTTAAATCCATAATGGAGCGCGCGTCCCGTGGCACCTAAACCTCCCGCCTGCTTCGATTGATGCACGTAAGAAAACACAATGCAACCACAACTCCAGATGACACTTCACCAGTCAGATCTAGGCACAGCTGTCACAGAACATGCTACAGCTAAGGTGAGTTCAATTAATATAAAAAAAAAAAATGTTGTTGTTCAATATTGTCAAAGGACATTTGTAACTAGTACTCTGGCGAGTTTATTAATTATAATAGGAATGGATTATACAGTGATTTGTGCAGTCTTTGTACAAAAACATTTTATTTAAATGTTTGTCACTAAGCAACATTGAAACAACAGCTTTATTTATTTATTTGTATGTATGTATGCAGAGCTCAGACAACACTACAAAAACACAGACAAAAATATGATTGGAAGGTAGGAAATGAGTTTTAAAATACAGGCTACACATTTTGACTTTGAAGCAAACACAAAAAGGCAGCATATATATATATAAAAAAATACTTTAATTTTTTTAGACATAACCATACAATAAATGTGATAAAGACAACAGAGCACACAAGTCAAGTCACCTTTATTTATATAGCGCTTTTAACAATACAAATTGTAACAAAGCACTGCACAATATCAAAATAGGCAAATTGTGTCAATAATGTAAAATGACAGGATTTAACACTCAATTATCTGCTGAATGCATTTCATTATTGAATTTAGTAATGGCATTGTCCAGCTCAGTTCAGTTTAAATAATATCTGTGCAATCAAGTCGATGATTGTGCTGCAAGTGAAGTGTCCCCAACTGAGCAAGCCAGAGGCGACAGCGGCAAGGAACGAAAACTCCATCGGTGACAGAATGGAGAAAAAACCTTGGGAGAAACCAGGCTCAGTCGGGGGGCCAGTTCCCCTCCGGCCAGACGAATCAGTAGTTTGTTCCAACTGCAGCAAAGTCAAGTGTAAGTGGTCCACTGGTTCCAGGGGTCTTTCCCCGATGGATGTCTAGGTGACGAGGTCCTCACTGGAGATCTGTCTCTGGGGCTCATCTATGTGTCCTAGACTCCGCTGACGGTCAGGGCTGTAGAGGTTGTCTCCAGGTGCTGATCCTCCATTTATGGCAGACTTTGGTTAAGTCAGTATAATCGCTGATGGTTGGCTTCCTCTGAGGTCCTCGGAGGGGTTGTCATCGTCTCTTCTCAGGTGTTCGGTCATCTCAATCGTTTAAGGGTAGGATCCAGACTGAAGCTTGTGTAATTCCTAGCTACCACGGGATGTTAATCCCGTGGCAGAAACATAGAAACAGTAAGACAATTAGCGTAGCAGTTGTTCCATCCAAGAATAACCCTGGATGAAATTATCAGTATAACCCAAGCTAAAGCATAATAATGTGCATTTGTTCAGATAGACTGGCAGTACAAGAATTATGATATGCATTATATGAATGCTTGGCTAAAGAGATGCGTCTTTAATCTAGATTTAAACAGAGAGAGTGTGTCTGAACCCGAACGTTATCAGGAAGGCTATTCCAGAGTTTGGGAGCCACTCCTTTAGTGGACTTTGCTATCCGAGGTACTACCAAGAGTCCAGAGTTTTGGCCGGTTCTAGGGAGGCGGGTTGGATTGTAGCGTGATAGAAGATTAGTTAAGCTGTGGCTAAATCATTTAGGGCCTTATAGGCAAGTAATAATATTTTGTAACTGATACGAAACTTAATAGGTAGCCAGTGCAGAGACTGTAAAATTGGAGTAATATGGTCATATTTTCTTGACTTGGTAAGGACTCTAGCCACAGCATTTTGTACTTTAGCTGTGGCCGGTTTATTGAAGATGCAGGACAACCACCTAGCAGTGCATTACAATAGTCCAGTCTAGAGGTCATGAATGCATGAACTAACTTTTCTGCATCAGAAACACTTAACATGTTCCGTAGCTTGGAAATGTTTCTAAGATGGAAGAATGCTGTTTTGTAACATTGGAAATATGATTTTCAAAAGATAGGTTGCTGTCTAATATAACACCCAGATTTGTAAGAGGAAGTAACATTACATCCGTCTAGTTGCAAATTGTGATCAAGAGATTCTGTGTACTGTTTTAGGTCCAATAAGTAATATCTCGGTCTTATCTGAATTTAATAGGAGAAAATTACTGGTCATCCAATCTTTTATATTTTTAACACACTCTGTTAGCTTAGATCATTTAGAAGTTTCATCTGTTTTGTATAAAACTATTTAGTATATAGATTTATCATCAGCATAACAATGGAAACTAATCCCGTATTTTCTAATAATATTACCAAGCAACATATATAATGAAAATAATAGAGGACCTAGGACAGATCCTTGTGGTACTACTGGTGATAATTGAGATGACTCCCGTTTAAATAAACAAAGTGGTAGCGATCGGACAGGTAGGATCTAAACCATCTTAAAGCCTGAGCCTTGAATACCTGTATAGTTTTGTAATCGATCTATCAGTATGTCATGATCTATAAGCACTAAGATCAAGTAAAACTAGCAACGAGATGCAGCCTTTGTCTGATGCAAGAAGCAAGTCATTTGTAATTTTAACAAGTGCAGTTTCTGTGCTATGGCGGGGCCTGAAACCTGACTGAAATTCTTCATAGATATCATTTTTTAGCAAAAAGGAGCACAGTTGAGCAGACACTACTTTTTCTAATATTTTCAACATAAACGGAAGATTTGAAATGGGTCTGTAATTTGCCAGTTCACAAGGATCTAATTTTGGTTTCTTAATAAGAGGCTTAATAACTGCCAGCTTAAATGGTTTTGGGAGTGACCTAAAGATAACGAGGAGTTAATATTGAGAAGCGGTTCTTCTGCTACAGGTAACAACTCTTTCAATAGTTTAGTTGGTACAGGATCTAATAAACATGTTGTTGGTTTAGATGCAGTGATAATGTGGCAACACTCAAGCGGTAGGGAAAGTGAATCACAAACAATTTGACCTAATCACGTGGTGGAGGCTTACTCCCTCTGTCTTACTTTTTTAATTGTTTTTTATTTTTTGTTTTCTGAGTCTCTAGCTTGCTTGAGCCAGGCCTTTTCTGGTAAGATATTCTTCAAACCGTTTACTCTTTTCACACTGCACATGGATTTTTATCAGCACTCAGTAGCACACCACTCAAATGGAGCAGCTAGCCTCCCCGTTCCACACCACGTCCTCAATGGCTCCTGAAGGGAGAAGAGCGTTAATGAAGAAAATTACACCAAATAAGTAAAGTAGAAAACCAGGTAAAATTTACAGCCACTTGGTTATGGCGGCTCTAACCCTCTAGCCCCCCTAACAGCACAGACAGACCATCAGCGCCCAATGGCACCAGGATAACAGGACCGGGGATGAAGTGATAAACAAACAATGAACATTACATGGAAATACCCACATACACAAACCCAACGTAACACAAAATAAACTCACGGTTAAAAAAACCAACATATACAAGAAAAGATATTGAAAACAACCGGCACAAACAAACATACACTAAATTATACTACGGATACAAATAACAAATTAAGCAAAATATTGGGAAGCAAAACAGCAGACGTCACCTGTAGTTCCTTCAGCTAGGGGCTTAGAGATAGTGATGATCCATTCCCCATTCACCTTCAACGAAAAGACAAGTCAAAACAAATGCCCTGAACCCCAAAGGTGAGCGAGGAAGGCATACTCACGGTTTAGGTAGAGCGCCAGCGATCAAGCTTTAAATATAAATATTAAACCTACTACAATGCCATCACCAACAGGACCGCTCTAAGTAAACTGTAAATGGAGCATATTACTAAACCCATCCCCGTCATTACACCGCCAGAGAGAGAGCGTCAACATACCTTAACTGGACCGAGACCGAACGAACAATGCCAGGAAGGGAAGAACCCAGACTTATGAGGACCCGTACACCCGTCAAAATAAGGGTCCTTAAATATTACGGCCGCTTCCACCTCATTGGTGTATCAAAGCCTCACTTCAGATGGACCAATCGACAGGCAAAATCACTTATCCTGCCACAATAAGTTTATTTAGCTCATCCTGTCCTATAGTTGTAAAGCACTGCAGTTTTTCTTTGGGTGCGATGAATGAAGCTGAAGTACTAGACGCTGTAGAATCTACGTTTGTTATTGTATTTCTGATATTATCTATTTTATCAGTAAAGAAATTCATAAAGTCATTACTATTAAACTGTGATGGAATATTTAGATCGGGTGACATCTGTTTATTTGTTAATCTAAATAAAAACCTTGGATTGTTTTGGTGATTATCTATGAGTTTGGATATACTCGGTTCTTGCAGTTTTTAGAGCCATAGCTGGACATACTGTTTTTCCAAATTCTAAAGACTTCAAGTTACTTTTCTCCATTTGCGCTCAAGAATACGATTTCTTTCTTGAGAGAATGGGTATAACTGTTGTACCATGGCGCAGCACATTTTTCTCTAACCTTTTTAATTTGATGGGGCAACAGTTTCTAACGTATTGGAGAAGATAGTTCCCATGTTGCTAGTAATTGTGTCTAGTTCATCTGTATTTATGGGTACACAGAGCAGTTGAGATAAATCAGGCAGGTTATTTGTGAATCTGTCTTTAGTGGCTGGAATAATAATTCTGCCTGGGCGATAACGGAGCCATATAGTTAATATCAGTAATATGCAGCATGCATGATACAAGGAAATGGTCAGTAACATCATCACTTTGAGGTATGATATCTATATCAGTTAGATCAATTCCATGCGATATTATTAAATCTAGCGTATGATTAAAACGATGCGGCCGGTGACATTTTGCTTGACACCAAAAGAGTTTATTAGCTCAGTAAACGCAAGTCCTAACGCATCATTTGTATTATCAACGTGAATGTTAAAATCTCCAACAATTAGTGCTTTATCAACAGTAACCAATAGGTCTGAGAGGAAATCTGCAAATTCTTTTAGAAAATCTGTATATGGCTCTGGCGGTCTATACACAGTAGCCAGAGCAAGAGATAGGACAGATTTATTTTGCTTATCTGACAGTTTAACATTGAGCATAAGTATTTGAATGAGTCAAACCTGTGAATCCACGTTGTGAGATTTGAGTTACTTTAGATTCTTTATCCTGTAACCCATATTTAAGCCACAATATAAGTGCCATGAATACATCTTAACTTAAATCACTGACTGGTTTGTTTGCGTGCACATTTACATTTTCTCTCTATCAAATGCCAAAAGCCCAATCACTCACGAGTCATCACATCTCACCAACATAACACACATAAATTGATTGACAAGTCTCTTGTTAAAATAAACCAAAACGGGTTGTCCTTAAGGGAAAAATGAGTTGATGAGCTGCACTAAACATTATTTTGCTGTGATACTTTGAGGAAAGAGGGCAGCCGCCTGCTATTAAGATACCCACCGCTGCCGAGGCACGGAGGTAATGAAATTAGCAGTTGATGTGGGCGGTTTTAGTGAGAAAGAAAGAGGGACCGCCCAATGCGTTATTCTCCGGTCCAAGCCGATCAAACGAGAGTGAGCTGCAATTGTGACGATGCGATCTTTCTGACATAAATCAGATCTGGCAACACTGCTCTGCATATGGGGCGAGTTTTTGGGGTTGTGGATCATTTTAAAAAAAAAAAACCGTTTTTGTTGTTGTTTCAGATGAGTTAAGTTATGCTGACACTGTGTGAAAATGGGTATGAGGATTGTGCAAGAGATGATAACAGCTTATCTCTCTGTGGCAGACATCCTCTCTCAAGGCTTGTTTATATCTTAATAAAATATTTAAATGGCAGGGTATATGCAGCAGCAGGTCGGACCGTCGCTTCATCTGCAAGCAAGGAGTACCAGACTGTCTGCTGACATCAAATATTACAAAGGTTCTATATAATCCATCCACCTCTTCATTGGGTCCTAGCCCATCTGTGGTCTGAGGATGAATTTAGATTTAGTTATCAACACTCGCTCAATGCCCTCCCTCCTGCTGTAAATCTGAGCAACAGGCGTGAGCAGAGAGAGGCAAGACCCTCTCATTCCTCTCTAATTTATGTAAAGTCTATAATTTCACCTGACCGAGGTTAGGTAAATATTACAGTGATTCCTGGTTATTTTTAAAGGATTGCTCCTCAAAACCAGTGAGAAGTCGCTAATTTGCTGGTCGAGCTAGCATTGCTTCACTATAGAGGGTTATCTATGAGCAGAAAATATATGCATTGCTCCTGAGTTCCTTCTCATATTAATAATGAGTTCTCCGCTGTAGGTCAGATTTAATAGGTAGAGCTAGCATGTTTTAGAGGGTCACCTTTGAGCATGCCATCCTCCTGAAATGGATGTCTGAGTTCCCTCTCATGTCTGAGGAATGAGTTCTCCGCTCCTCAGAGCTCTGTCTTTTCATCCTTGCTGGTCGAGCTAGCATTGCCCCTCACTATAGAGGGTTATCTATGGAGAAATGCAGTGTGTGTGTTTATGGCGGTCTTATAAGTTCCCTCTCATTCTGAGGAATGGTGCTTGCCATATATGGCAAGGCAACATTAGTTGTTGCATACTTTATTAATGGTGCCTTCTCATTCTGAGGAATGAGTTCTCCACTCCAGAGCTTATTATAGGTCTCCACTCTGAGGTGAGTTCTCCGCGCTACTCCTCCCGGTAGCTGAGTTCTTCTCATTCCGAGGAATGAGTTCTGAGGTCTCCAGAGCTCGCCTGTCGAATGGTGTGCTATGACTCCCCTCAACCAGAGGGTCACATATGAGCATGATGTTCGCCTTCTGGGGCGTCCGAGTTTCTCCGCCCCCAGACTCTGTGATAGTGCCGCCCTTCTGAGCGGGCGGAGCTCCCCTCATTCAGAGAGTGGATTTCACAGAAATGTGAAATTTGCCACATTTGAAGAGGCTGGCAGCATTGCTCCATCATTAGAGGGTCACCTTGAGCATGCCGAAAATTAAGGAGCGTCTGAGTTCTCACTCATTTGAGGAATGAGTTCTTTAACATCCACTCAGAGTTTCATTTAAAATGACAGCTCTGCCTTGAAATAGTCTAGCAGGTAGAGATTTGCACCCTCACTATAGAGGGTTATCTATGAGCATGGCCCCTCTTAAAAAATGAGTTCCTTCTCATTCTGAGGAATGAGTTCTTATCATACTGTAAAATAGAAATATAAATGTAAAATATTGCTATTGCATTTTAGTTTTCATATGTGTACCTCTCCATTTAACCACTCATATGGCCTCAGTGATTGTAATTCCTCTCATGTAACAGGGAGTGATTCTCTGCCTGGGACACCTGTGATTGCTACAATCAGCTCTGTAGGTGCCTTGCTTCCATAGCATGTCGACCTATAATGACATGAAGTTCATACAATAAATAATAGCGTGCCTTCATATACACAATACATATTTCGGGGTTTTGTACTAATGACTTCATTACCTCTTCATCTACAGGAGTTGCCTTTGCAGGAAGCTGACTTGTGTGACATGCCGCTTTCTTGCTCTGTGTCACATCCAGCCTCTCATTCTGAGGAACAGGTATTCCTGGAACAGTGAATAGGTCGCTCTCCTTGCTGGTCGAGCTAGCAAGAGGGTTATCTATGAGCATGCGGAGTTCCCTCTCATTCTGAGAATGAGTTCCCCCCTCCAGAGCTCATTCTTGGGACTTGCGAGGTTCACAGGTTCTCAGGTTGGAGCAAAGGCCTTTCTGAGGAATGGTTCTCCACTCCAGAGTTTCTTATAGGTCTCACTCTGAGGTGAGTTCTCAGGTTGGAGCAGAGGCTTCTTGAGGAGTTCTTCTTCATCATTTCTTAAGACTGATCAAGGTTCTCCGCTCTCCAGAGTGTCTCAGGTTGGAGCAAAGGCTTTTGAGGAAGGTTCTTCTTCAACCAGAGTTTCTTAAGACTGATCAAGGTTCCAGGTGTCTCAGGTGGCTCAGGTTGGAGCCCCCAGAGCTTTTGAGGATAGGTTCTTCTTCATCCAAGCTCCCTTCTTAAGACTGAGGAATCAAGGTTCTCCACAGGTGTCTCAGGTGGCTCAGGTTGGCAGAGCTAGGAAGGTTGCTTCCCCTCCAAGTTTCTTAAGACTGGTCAAGGTTCACAGGTGTCTCAGGTGGCTCAGGTCTGAGTTCCCACTCATTCTGAGGAAGAGTTCTTCTTCCTCAGAGCTTAAGACTGATCAAGGTTCCTTCCTGGTCGAGCTCAGCATTGCTCCCAGCTTTAGTGGAGAGGGTTATCTATGAGCATGATACTCTCCTGAGCGTCTGAGTTCCTTCTCATTCTGAGGAATGATGCTTTTCTAATGAAGGTTCCTGGTTTGTTGTGTTTCTCCCCTCCATTAGAGGAATGTTTGAGCATTCCAAACCATTTTTCGACGTGACAAGGGTCATCTTTGAGCATGCCGCTCCCTGCGGGCGTCTGAGTTTCCCTCTCATTCTGAGGAATGATTTCTCCGCTCCTCCGAGCTCTGTGATCTCTCTTGCTGGTCGAGCTAGCATTGCTCCCCTCACTATAGAGGGTTATCTATGAGCATGCCGCTCCCTGCTGAGCGGGAGTTCCCTCTCATTCTGAGGAATGAGTTCCCCTCTCCAGAGCTCATGGTTGGGCTTGCCGCTCCCTTCTGAGCGGCGGAGTGCCTTCTCATTCTGAGGAATGAGTTCTCCACTCTCCAGAGCTCGTTATAGGTCTCACTCTGAGGAATGAGTTCTCCGCTCTCCAGGGCTCGCCGTCGGTAGAGCTAGCACTGCTCCCCTCAACCAGGGGGTCACCTATGAGCATGCCGCTCCCGTCTGAGCGTCCGAGTTTCTCCGACCCCCAGAGCTCTGTGATAGGTGCTCCCCTCAACCAGAGGGTCACCTATGAGCATGCCGCTCCCTTCTGAGCGTCCGTCTAATAAGTGCACACGCGAGACTTTGGGCACTTTCTAAAATCCACTCAGTGGTAAGTCCGCACGTCAAAGAGTCTGCGTTCTTTCTAAAAATCCCGTAAGGGTAGGGTTACGCGCACAGCTTCGTGCCCTCTTTGAGTTGGTTAAAGCCTCGGCTTGTACCTTGGGCCCCGCTCCCTTGTCCCATATATGTTGGGTCCAAAAAAAAAAAAAAAAAGGGGTATACGCTACCAAGAGGTCTGTTGAGACAGTTCCCTCAGTAAGCTTGACCACCCAGAGCTCTGTGATAGGTCGCTCGCCCTGTTGGTCGAGCCAGCATTGCTCCCCTCAACCAGAGGGTCATCTATGAGCTTGCCGCTCCCTTCTGAGCGTCTGAGTTCCCTCTCATTCCGAGGAATGAGTTCTCCGCTCTCCAGGGCTCGCCGTCGGTAGAGCTAGCACTGCTCCCCTCAACCAGAGGGTCACCTATGAGCATGCCGCTCCCGTCTGAGCGTCCGAGTTTCTCCGCCCCCCAGAGCTCTGTGATAGGTCGCTCGCCCTGTTGGTCGAGCCAGCATTGTTCCCCTCAACCAGAGGGTCATCTATGAGCTTGCCGCTCCCTTCTGAGCGTCTGAGTTCCCTCTCACTCCGAGGAATGAGTAGTTCTCCGCTCCAGGGCATAGAACGTCCTTCTAATAAGTCTTGCACGCGAGACTTTGGGCACTTTCTAAAATCCACTCAGTGGTAAGTCCGCACATCAAGGTTCTGCGTTCTTTCTAAAATCCCGTGCAGGGTAGGGTTCTGCGCACAGCTTCGTGCCCTTTTGAGTTGGTTAAAGCCCCGGTTTGTGCCTTGGGCCCTGCTCCCTTGTCCCATATGTGTTGGGTCCAAAAGGAAAAGAAAAGAAAAAGGAAAAGGTGTACACTACCAAGAGGTCTGTTGAGACAGTTCCTCAGTAAGGAGCAAGTGGTAACCCCTGAGTGATCGGCCAGGACCTAGTGAGCCAGGTGCCTGGCCATATCCCCTTAAAGGAATCTTTCTGATTCCAAGACTTTGAGCTCTACCCTAGGCCCGGTAATCCGGGCACCTAGCAGGTAAGTATTAGGGTATGCAGCTGGGGCCTTTGGCCAAAGGGGATAATATCACTGACAGCCATCAGCCGTCCCAGTGGCAACTCCCTTAGCCGGGTAGAGTTGGTTTAGTGCTCGCCTTTTTCGCGAAATTGGCTTGCATTCCCCTCAGCATGGTGAAGTGGGTATAACATTCCCCGTAGCGACTCCTAGGGGACGCAGTTCGAGTTCCCATGGAGGGGAACGTCTCAGTTTACGTATGTGACCATGGTTCCCCGAATGGGGAACGAGACACTGCGTCCCCTAGGCTTTGGACCATGCTTCGGACGCAAGCTTCAGACGAAGAAGCTGATGATGTATCCTCCCGGCGGCACTTATATTGTGGCACGCCGGTAGTGACGTCATGGGCTGTCGCCGGCCAACAGGTGGTGTTTTTACATATGTATCTTCAGACACGAGTCACGCTGAGGGCGTTCCCCGTAGCGACCCCTAGGGGACGCAGTTCGAGTTCCCATGGAGGGGAACAGGATACAGGTTTGACTCATTCGAAATACTTATGCTCAATGTTAAACTGTCAGATAAGCAAAATAAATCTGTCCTATCTCTTGCTCTGGCTACTGTGTATAGACCGCCAGGGCCATATACAGATTTTCTAAAAGAATTTGCAGATTTCCTCTCAGACCTATTGGTTACTGTTGATAAAGCACTAATTGTTGGAGATTTTAACATTCACGTTGATAATACAAATGATGCGTTAGGACTTAATAAACTCTTTTGGTGTCAAGCAAAATGTCACCAGGCCCACGCATCGTTTTAATCATACGCTAGATTTAATAATATCGCATGGAATTGATCTAACTGATATAGATATCATACCTCAAAGTGATGATGTTACTGACCATTTCCTTGTATCATGCATGCTGCATATTACTGATATTAACTATATGGCTCCGCGTTATCGCCCAGGCAGAATTATTATTCCAGCCACTAAAGACAGATTCACAAATAACCTGCCTGATTTATCTCAACTGCTCTGTGTACCCATAAATACAGATGAACTAGACACAATTACTAGCAACATGGGAATTATCTTCTCCAATACGTTAGAAACTGTTGCCCCATCAAATTAAAAGGTTAGAGAAAACGTGCTGCGCCATGGTACAACAGTTATACCCATTCTCTCAAGAAAGAAACTCGTATTCTTGAGCGCAAATGGAGAAAAAGTAACTTGGAAGTCTTTAGAATTGCGTGGAAAAACAGTATGTCCAGCTATAGACGGGCTCTAAAAACTGCAAGAACCGAGTATATCCGCAAACTCATAGATAATCACCAAAACAATCCAAGGTTTTTATTTAGCACAGTGGCTAGATTAACAAATAAACAGATGTCACCCGATCTAAATATTCCCTCACAGTTTAATAGTAATGACTTTATGAATTTCTTTACTGATAAAATAGATAATATCAGAAATACAATAACAAACGTAGATTCTACAGCGTCTAGTACTTCAGCTTCATTCATCGCACCCAAAGAAAAACTGCAGTGCTTTACAACTATAGGACAGGATGAGCTAAATAAACTTATCACTGCATCTAAACCAACAACATGTTTATTAGATCCTGTACCAACTAAACTATTGAAAGAGTTGTTACCTGTAGCAGAAGAACCGCTTCTCAATATTATTAACTCCTCGTTTTCTTTAGGTCACGTCCCAAAACCATTTAAGCTGGCAGTTATTAAGCCTCTTATTAAGAAACCAAAATTAGATCCTTGTGAACTGGCAAATTACAGACCCATTTCAAATCTTCCGTTTATGTCGAAAATATTAGAAAAAGTAGTGTCTGCTCAACTGTGCTCCTTTTTGCAAAAAAATGATATCTATGAAGAATTTCAGTCAGGTTTCAGGCCCCGCCATAGCACAGAAACTGCACTTGTTAAAATTACAAATGACTTGCTTCTTGCGTCAGACAAAGGCTGCATCTCGTTGCTAGTTTTACTTGATCTTAGTGCTGCGTTCGACACTATAGATCATGACATACTGATAGATCGATTACAAAACTATACAGGTATTCAAGGGCAGGCTTTAAGATGGTTTAGATCCTACCTGTCCGATCGCTACCACTTTGTTTATTTAAACGGGGAGTCATCTCAATTATCACCAGTAAAGTATGGAGTACCACAAGGATCTGTCCTAGGTCCTCTATTATTTTCATTATATATGTTGCCCCTTGGTAATATTATTAGAAAATACGGGATTAGTTTCCATTGTTATGCTGATGATACTCAACTATATATCTCAACAAAACCAGATGAAACTTCTAAATGATCTAAGCTAACAGAGTGTGTTAAAAATATAAAAGATTGGATGACCAGTAATTTTCTCCTATTAAATTCAGATAAGACCGAGATATTACTTATTGGACCTAAAAACAGTACACAGAATCTCTTGGATCACAATTTGCAACTAGACGGATGTAATGTTACTTCCTCTACAGTTACAAATCTGGGTGTTATATTAGACAGCAACCTATCTTTTGAAAATCATATTTCCAATGTTACAAAAACAGCATTCTTCCATCTTAGAAACATTTCCAAGCTACGGAACATGTTAAGTGTTTCTGATGCAGAAAAGTTAGTTCATGCATTCATGACCTCTAGACTGGACTATTGTAATGCACTGCTAGGTGGTTGTCCTGCATCTTCAATAAACAAGCTACAGATAGTACAAAATGCTGCGGCTAGAGTCCTTACCAAGTCAAGAAAATATGACCATATTACTCCAATTTTACAGTCTCTGCACTGGCTACCTATTAAGTTTCGTATCAGTTACAAAATATTATTACTTGCCTATAAGGCCCTAAATGATTTAGCTCCTGCGTATCTAACTAATCTTCTATCACGCTACAATCCAACCCGCTCCCTAGGGTCGCAAAACTCTGGACTCTTGGTAGTACCTCGGATAGCAAAGTCCACTAAAGGAGGGAGAACTTTTTCATATCTGGCTCCCAAACTCTGGAATAGCCTTCCTGATAACGTTCGGGGTTCAGACACACTCTCTCTGTTTAAATCTAGATTAAAGACGCATCTCTTTAGCCAAGCATTCATATAATGCATCTCATAATTCTTGTACTGCCAGTCTATCTGAACAAATGCACATTATTATGCTTTAGCTTGGGTTATACTGATAATTTCATCCAGGGTTATTCCTGGATGGAACAACTGCTACGCTAATTGTCTTACTGTTTCTATGTTTCTGCCACGGGATTAACATCCCGTGGTAGCTAGGAATTACACAAGCTTCAGTCTGGATCCAACCCTTAAACGATCTGAGATGACCGAACACCTGAGAAGAGACAATGACAACCCCTCCGAGGACCTCAGAGGAAGCCAACCATCAGCGATTATACTGACTTAACCAAAGTCTGCCATAAATGGAGGATCAGCACCTGGAGACAACCTCTACAGCCCCTACAGCCCTGAACGTCAGTGGAGTCTAGGACACATAGATGAGCCCCAGAGACAGATCTCCAGTGAGGACCTCGTCACCTAGACATCCATCGGGAAAGACCCCTGGAACCAGTGGACCACTTACACTCTGACTTTGCTGCAGTTGGAACAAACTACTGATTCGTCTGGCCGGAGGGGAACTGGCCCCCCGACTGAGCCTGGTTTCTCCCAAGGTTTTTTCTCCGTTCTGTCACCGATGGAGTTTTCGTTCCTTACCGCTGTCGCCTCTGGCTTGCTTAGTTGGGGACACTTCATTTCCAGCACAATCATCGACTTGATTGCACAGATATTATTTAAACTGAACTAAGCTGGACAATGCCACTACTAAATTCAATAATGAAATGCATTCAGCTGATAATTGAGTGTTAAATCCTGTAATTTTACATTATTGACACAATTTGCCTATTTCGATATTGTGCAGTGCTTTGTTACAATTTGTATTGTTAAAAGCGCAATATAAATAAAGGTGACTTGACTTCTCCAGTACTGATACAAATTATGTTTTGTGTAATATCCAAGTTAATATATGTGCAACAACCACTTAAAGCAAAGTCTGCACCTTTTCTGTTATTTTTATTTTGATCATTTGAATTACATTTCTTCAATAAACACAATTCCATAGAAATGTTCAGGCACAGAAGCAAAAGGAGCCAGACAAATTGCGTTTTTTTTTTTTACAAATAAAATTTGATAGTAAAAATAAATAAATAAACTTCTATATTTTACAATCGCACACATTTTTCGCCCAAAATGACCAGTCAATTTGAGTAATATCATTGCGTTTTCTACTTATTGATGCAGTTGTACATCGCATAATGACATGACATAATTACATAATTACATCACAGCATCACTCAGCACAGGGTTCATGCAAGGTGCTTAAAGTGCTTGAAGTACTTCAATTTGACTTACTGAAATCTGTGTCTTTGAAAACCCTTGAAAACAGCCAAACTTATTAAAAAAGTACGTGTAAAGAGCTTGAATTATTAAAAAAAATAAAAGTATATAATATATTTAATGTTACTGTTTACTGTCTATCTATAATTGTATTGTAAATTAATCAAACTAATTTAAAATGTATAATATAATTTTTTTGGGTGATGATGCATTTTACATTTTAGTATGGGGGTCACTCATATTTGGGATCCATGGCATCTAAATGATTGAAAACCACAGACTCACTCTTAAAGTCAGTTCCTTGCTGCCACCTAATGGCGTAACTATGTATCACTTTGTAATTAGTTCGAATGAAATGCTTTAGATTTTACAAATTAAAACAAATATATTTTTCCTGTTGTTATATCTTAAAAAATTAATAAAAGAGGCCCTCTTAATTGTATTTGCTGTTTTATGCAATGAAAGATGTAGGATTGTTAATGTTACCACACTTAAAGTTGCCACCGTCAATACATGCTTTGCATTTGCTTCACTTTAGTGCCGTTTTCATTTATTTATTTATCTTTTACAAGTTGAAAAGTCCTTGAAATTTTATTTTACATTATTTGTTAACATTTTTGTAGGAATCTTGTTGGTAACTTTTAACAACAAATATGTGCTCATCAGCATGTGCATCATGAAGAAGCAGGAAAAATGATTTAACAGCAGTCATGTCGTTATTTTTATGGCATGATTTAAAAGTATTTTTATGGCATACTTCCATTATAAACCCATTGGCTATTTACATAATTATATTTGTAATATTTAAAAATATATATTATTTATATATATTTAAAACGACGTCCAAATGACGTCTAGTGCTGGGTGTGATATGCGTGCCAGTGATTACTGTAGTGTTAGTTTAGCGCGGAATGACTCAATCTCATTAATAGCTCCTAACAAGATGTGTAACTATGAGGAAGCCAATTTCGCGAAAAAGGCGAGCACTAAGCCAACTCTACCCGGCTAAGGGAGTTGCCCCCGGGACGATTGATGGCTGTCAGTGACATTATTCCCTACGGCCAGAAAGCCTGAGCTGCATACCCTAAAATCCTTACCTGCTGGGTGCCGGGACTACCGGACCCAGGGTAAGGCAAGGCAAGGCAAGGCAAGGCAAGTTTATTTGTATAGCACATTTCATACACATTGGTAATTCAAAGTGCTTTACATAAAATAATGTGAAATAATCATTCACAGCAATAAAAACAAGAAGTTAAAAATAATAAAACAAGGAGTTTTAAAATGATATAGAAATTGATTTAAAATGAGATTTAAAACAGTTAAATAGAAAATGATTATACATAAAATACAATGCAGTCAGTTCGGACGTAGCACAGCGCTCATTCAACAAATGCACAGCTAAATAGATGAGTTTTGAGACTGGATTTAAATGTGGCTAATGTTTTAGCACATCTGATCTCTTCTGGAAGCTGGTTCCTGCTGCGGGCGGCATAATAGCTAAAAGCGGACTCCCCTTGTTTTGTGTGAACCCTTGGTATTTCTAACCGACTCGACCCTAATGATCTGAGTGGTCTGTTAGGTTTATATTCAGTGAGCATATCTGACATATATTTAGGTCCTAGGCCATTGAGCGACTTATAAACGAGTAGAAGTACTTTAAAATCGATCCTAAATGTAACTGGAAGCCAGTGTAAGGACCTGAGGACTGGTGTGATATGCTCAGATTTTCTGGTTCTAGTCAGAATCCTGGCAGCAGCGTTCTGGATGAGCTGCAGCTGTCTAATGGTCTTCTTTGGAAGGCCGGTGAGGAGACCATTACAATAATCCACCCTGCTGGTGATAAAGGCATGAACAAGTTTCTCCAAGTCATGACTGGAAACAAAACATCTAATTCTTGCAATGTTTTTGAGATGATAGTATGCTGATTTAGTTACTGCTTTGACATGACTACTAAAACTAAGGTCTGTCTCCAGAATCACCCCAAGATTTCTGACTTGATTTTTAGTTGTTTGACCCTAGAGTCAAGGTATGCATTCACCTTGAGAACTTCATCTTTGTTTCCAAATGCAATTACTTCAGTTTTCTCCTTGTTTAACTGAAGAAAGTTTTGGCACATCCAACTGTTAATTTCATCAATGCATTGGCAGAGGGAGTCAATGGGGCTATAATCATTTGGAGATAAGGCTAGGTAGATCTGGGTATCATCAGCATAGCTGTGATAGGCAATTTGGTTCTTCCTCATTATCTGACTTAGTGGGAGCATATACAGGCTAAACAACAGCGGTGCAAGAATTGAGCCTTGTGGGACTCCACATGTCATGGACCACTTAGACTTATGCTCTCCTATACTCACATAATAACCTCTCCTTCTAAGTATGACCTGAACCATTTGAGTGCCATCCCAGAAAGCCCGACCCAGTTTTCCAGTCTCTCTAGAAGTATGTTATGATCGACAGTGTCAAACGCAGCACTAAGATCTAGTAGTACCAGCACTGATATTTTGCCAGAATCAGAATTAAAGCGAATATCATTTATTATCTTAATGAGTGCTGTCTCTGTGCTGTGATGCACGCGAAAACCAGATTGAAAATTATCCAGGAATCCATTTGAGTTTAAGTAGTTGTTCAGCTGATTAAAAACTACCTTTTCAATAATCTTACCTATGAAAGGAAGATTTGATATTGGTCTATAGTTGCTCAACATGGTGTTATCAAGATTGCTCTTTTTCAGAAGGGGCTTAACAACTGCAGTTTTCAGGGAGTTTGGAAAAGTCCCAGAAAGAAGTGAGGTGTTCACCACTTCTAAGAGATCTGCTTCTAAACAGTTAAGCACACTTTTGAAAAAAGATGTGGGAAGTGTGTCAAGATAGCAGGTTGACGATTTAAGATGCTGTACTATTTCTTCCAAAATTTTGCTATCAATTGTTTTAAAAACAGACATAGTCACTTCTTTTTGAGATTGCTGTCGAATCTGTGTGACCCCTGTATTACAGGAAGATGTGCCAATCTCCTTCCTGATATTACTGATCTTCTCTGAAAAGAAGGAAGCAAACTCATTGCATTTGCTGTCAGAGAGCATTTCACTGGGAATCTGACATGGGGGGTTTGTCAGTCTCTCAACAGTAGCAAAAGAGTGCAGTGTTGTTTAAGTTACTGTTTATAAGGTTTGAGAAGAAGGTCTGTCTAGCTGTGGCTAGTTCCAAATTGAAAGCATGAAGGCTGTCTTTATAGATGCTATAGTGTATTTCTAGTTTCTCTTCCGCCACATCCGCTCAGCTTTTCTGCATTGTCTTTTCATATTCTGAACTGCTGTTGATTTTCTCCAAAATGATTTTTGTCTGCCATTCTTCTTGCTGACCTTTATCGGTGCAATATCATCAATAACATTCTTAACTTTTGAGTCAAATGAATCCAGGAGAAGATCAACAGAGTCTGCAGAAATGCTTGGTGTTAAAGATATTGCCTTCATAAATAGCACACTAGTGTTCTCATTAATGCATCTCTTTCTGACAGAGACAGATCTAGATTCAGTGGTGACAGAGATCAATATATCAAAGAAAATACAGAAGTGATCAGACAGAGCTACATCCTT
The DNA here is from genome assembly GCA_027564155.1 of Gymnocypris eckloni scoliostomus. Taxonomy (NCBI): domain Eukaryota; kingdom Metazoa; phylum Chordata; class Actinopteri; order Cypriniformes; family Cyprinidae; genus Gymnocypris; species Gymnocypris eckloni. The sequence goes on from CM050422.1 coordinate 33,504,060, forward strand.
AATGACAATGGATGAAATGTTTAGACCTCTACTGATGAGTAAATCTAAAGTGTGTCCACGATTGTGTGTCGGTCCGTGCACATGCTGAATCAGGTCAAAAGTGTTTAAAACAGTTATAATTTCTTTTGTAGTTTTGATTTCAGCATTATCTATGTGAATATTAAAATCCTGCAATAGCAAAACAGTCAAACTCTGAGGAAATCATTGATAACAGTTCTGTGAACTCTTCAACAAAGGCTGGAGAATATTTTGGCGGCCTGTAGATTATGATAAACAGAATGCGTGGGGCACCTTTCAGCACAATACCTAGATATTCAAAAGACAAGTACTGACCAAATGACACTTGCTTGCATTGATAAACATCTTTAAACAGAGCAGCTACACCTCCACCTCTCCTAACAGTCCTGCAGACACTTATAAAATTAAAGTTAGGAGGGCTGTTTCAGTGAGGACTGTTGCACTGCAGTTGTCTTCTAGCCATGTTTCAATTAGAAACATAAAATCCAGGTTGTTTGTGGTTATTAAATCATTGATCACAAATGATTTATTTTTAGTGAGCGAGTGTTTAAAATGCTAACTTGATGGAATTACATTTTGTTCCTACAGCAATCTTAGACTGATGCATAACAGGCCTTAGATTAGATGGGTCAGCCGTCGCCTTTTGAAGGCCTTAGACCTTCTATCACGTGATAAAACAGAAATAGAGAAGGCTACAGGCACACTGGGTTCCCGCTTGTATTGTAAACGTTCGAGAATGTTGTTGCTAGTATAGCGGGACCCGACACATATCACTGAGAGCTGTTATCAGTTGTTTTTGGTTCACCTACAGCAGATGGAGGAGGGTTTGGGCCCTTGCGTTGTGGCAGCGGGTCGGAGAGCTCTCACAGGAGGAGGCGGGAGAGCTGAGCCTGCAGTCTTTGGTGGTTGAGGGGCCCGCCGTTTTTTAGTTGATATCTGCGGGCTTGCAGAGAGTTTGGTCCCAGCATACACCAATTCCTCCATTTTCTGTGAAAAGCTTAGAAGTGGAGATGCTGGAGAGAGGATAGAGTGTCTGGTGAGCGGGCATATTCTGTCCAGGTGCTGGAGAGAGGATAGTGTGTCTGGTGAGCGGGCATATTCTGTCCAGGTGCTGGAGAGAGGGATAGTGTGTCTGGTGAGCGGGGCTCTAGCTCTGATGTTTCCGGTGACTGTAATGTGTTGTCATGGCATCCCAGGCTGTTTTCCAGAAAGTTGTCCTTGGGTGCTGCATGTGATGAGCTCTGTGAGCAGGGCTCAGCCGGGATGTCCATGAGCAGTGGTTGTTTTGGCTGTGTGGCGTTATCAGTATCCTTGTGGGATTCTTCAACCACATAATGACTCGGAAGCTGATATGAAGTCCTGTGGTCACTCATATTCTGTCCAGGTGACTGTGTGAGTGGATTGACACACACCACTGAAGGATGACGGAGGGAGAAATAGAGCTCAAAGGTCTGGAATCAGAACGATTCCTTTAAGGGGATATGGCCAAGCACCTAGTGGTAATAACTAGGTCCTGGCCGGTCACTCAGAAGCTACCGCTTGCTCTGCACCAGCTTGCTGAGGGACTGTCTCAACAGACCCTTTGGTAGCGACACCCCCTTTTTTTTTTTTTTTTTTGGAACCCAAAATATATGGGACAAAGGGAGCGGGGCCCAAGGCACAAGCCGGGGCTTTGACCAACTCAAAAAAGGTCACGAAGCTGTGCGCGTAACCCTACCGTAGACAGGATTTTTAGAAAGAGCAGAGAACCTCGATAAAGCGAACTTACCACTTGAGTGGATTTTAAAAAGTGCCCAAAGTCTAACGTGCGCACTTACCATAACATGGATTTTTAGAAAAGAACGCAGAACCCTTGATGTGCGATCTTACCACTGAGTGGATTTTTTAGAAGTGCCCAAAGATCTAAGCGTGTGCACTTATCTAGATGGGTAATGTTCTATGGCTCCAGGGCGGAGAACTATTCACTCTTCAGAGTGAGAGGGAACTCAGACGCTCAGAAGGGAGCAGCATGCTCATAAATAACCCTCTATGGTGAGGGGAGCAATGCTAGCTCGACCAACAAAGAGAGAGACCTATCACAGAGCTCTGGGGAGCGGAAAAACTCATTCTACAGAATGAGAGAGGACTCAGACGCTCAGAAAGGAGCGGCACGCTCATAGGTGACCCTCGTTGGTGAGGGGAGCCGTGCTAGCTCTACCCATGAGGAGCTCTAAGAGCGGAGAACTCATCCCTCAGAGTGAGAGGACTCAGACGCCCAGAAGGGAGCGGCATGCTCATAAGTGACCCTCTATGGTGAGGGGAGCCATGCTAGCTCAACCAACACGGAGAGCGACCTATCACAGAGCTCTGGAGAGCGGAGAACTCATTCGTCAGAATGAGAGGGGAACTCAGACACTCAGAAGGGAGCGGCCTGCTCATAGATAACCCTCTAGATGAGGGGAGCAAAGCTAGCTCTACCAGCAGGAGCTCTGGAGGGCGGAGAACTCATTCCTCAGAATGAGAGGAAACTCAGACGCTCAGACGGGAGCGGTATGCTCATAGATGACCCTCTAGGTGAGGGGAGCAAAGCTAGCTCTACCGACAGCAAGCTCTGGAGGACGGAACACTCATTCCCCAGAATGAGAGGGAACTCAGACGCCCATAAGGGAGCGGCATGCTCATAGGTGACCCTCTGTGGTGAGGGGAGCAGTGCTAGCTCTACCCATGAGGAGCTCTGGAGAGCGAAGAAACCATCCCTCAGAGTGAGGGAACTCAGACGCCCAGAAGGGAGCGGCATGCTCTTAAATGACCCTCTGTGGTGAGGGGAGCAATGCTAGCTCGACCAACAAGGAGAGCGACCTATCACAGAGCTCTAGGGAGCGGAGAAACTCAGACAATCAGAGTCAGAGGAAACTCAGACGCTCAGAAGGGAGCAGTATGCTCATAAATGACCCTCTAGGTGAGGGGAGCAATGCTAGCTCTTACCGACCGCGAGCTCTGGAGAGCGGAGGACTCCTTCCTCAGATGAGAGGAAACTTAGACGCTCAGAAAGGAGTGGTATGCTCCTAGTTAACCCTCCATAGTGAGGGGAGCAAGGCTAGCTCGATCAATCAGGGAGAGCAATCTATCACAGAGCTCTGGGGAGCGGATAACTCATTCCTCAGAAATGAGAGGGAACTCAGACGCTCCGAAGGGAGCGGCATGCTCATAAATGACCATCTAGGTGAAAGGAGCAACGCTAGCTCTACCAACAGCGAGCTCTGGAGAGCGGAGAACTCATTCCTCAGATGAGAGGAAACTTAGACGCTCAGAAGGGAGCGGCATGCTCATAGGTGACCCTCTAAGGCGAGGGGAGCAATGCTGGCTCGACCAACAGTCGCATGAAGAGGTCCTGATAAGGACCTATCGGATTTCCCAAGGATTTGCAGACCAGAATAACCTGAAGACTAAGGAGGTTCCAAGAAACCTCCGAGAAGACCTCGGGTCCGGACCATCAGTAAGGCAGTTTTGATGAACCTGTACCAAAAATCATCATAGGTCCGGTCTGACTGCGGTCTATGTTCCCACCTAACCTCGGTCAGGTGGCGGAGATGGTGGTTGCAGGGGAATTGGAGAGGGGAAGCCGATGATAAGGCCCCCCCCCTCCCACGGCAAGTGAAGCCTCGCCGTGGCGCGTTCCATAACCTCCAACAGCTCTTCGTACGCAGGGCAAGAGGTTTGAGAGAGTTCAGTCTCAGCTTCCTCACCCTCAGACATCTCCTGCTCTTTCTGGGCATAACCCAGCAGAGCACTAGCCGCCGGATCAGATGACGTCAGAGAGATCGCGTCACCATAATCCAGCGGCTAGCCCTCGTTCGGCCGACTCGTGCGAGAGGAAAGCTCCTCTCTAACTCATCGGCCAGATCCGCCTCGCAGCCCCACGATTTCATTCTCCTCCGTGCCTCGGTCGCGGTGGGTCCCGAATCGCGGGAAGCAGACGGCTGACCCTCTTTCCTCGAAAAGAGGGACAGACGAGAACGGAGCTTTCTCATAGAGAACAGCTCACAGTGCACGCAGATTGCCCCCTCAAGACACTGCGTGCGTGCTCTTCGCGCAACGAAGACGCAACAATCGTGTGTGTCATCGGGTGTCAAATAACGAGGACACGGATCCACACACTTCTTGAACGCCTTGCTAGTGCTCGCCATGATAAATAAAGGAAAACTGTATTCCCACCAGAATGCACGTTTCTTCAAACAGACCAGTCAGTGAAGACGAAGAAAAGCTGATGTATTCTCCCGGCGGTCCTTTTATTATGGTCGCGCTGGTAGTGATGTCATGGGCTGTCGCCGGCCAACGGATGGTGTTTTTACATATGTATCTTCAGACACGAGTCACGCTGAAGGCGTTCCCCGTAGCGACCCCTAGGGGACGCAGTTCGAGTCCCCATGAAGGGGAACATTGTTTATCAGCGTTATGATCTTCAATTATGTGTATTTTCTATATTATATAATTCACTCTGATAGATAATCAGCTTTCCTTCTTTGTCTGATGACTTCTATTCCTGGACCGATTGAATTCAAGATCTTCAGTTATTCCTCATGTGTTTAGTTATTAAACCTGAATATTTGTCTTATGAGGATTTTGCTTATAAGACCAAAGTCCCAAGAGTGTGTCGGGCTCCTTGAGATATTAATAAAGTCATTTTGTGATAAATAGATGACTATTCCCTGCTCAGCTTCTAACCACAGGAGAAGAAAGAAAATCATCTTCAGCAGTTGTGTATATATACAGTATATACAGTATATATCGGGTTAAAGATGAAAACAGGGTTTCAAGCATCAAAACAAGAACATTTTAATACAGCTTTAAATTATTTTCCTTTTAGTGTCCTTTTAATTAATGTTTTTCTGAGCAAATATAATGACTTGTACATGTTTACCACGATTTAGAGACAGAAATGTCCTTCAGTGTGATGAGTTCATGATCCAGTTATGAGTGTTTGTCTCTGTAGTGATATTATATTTGAGTGTATTTCTCTGAGATGTCACAGATATAAGTAATAAATAACAAATAATGCTGTAAGAGCACATTCAGCGCTTTATAGATGAATTATGTTTCCATCTTTGTTGCAAGTACCTTTTTCTGTTCTAAAGGAGGGGGTGTTCCAATACTTTTGTCCATATAGTGTATGTGCAAGTCACTGGTGTTTGGTGATGAGTTTTTGTCTCATTTAAAGTCACACCAGATGTGTTCAGCTGCTTTCTGCAGACCAGTCAAGTTCTTCCACACTGACTGAATCATCATTTCTCTTTGATTCTTGTCTTATACACGGAGACACTGTCATGTTAGAGTAGAAAAGGGTTCTGTCCAAACTGTTGCTATAAAATTAGATTCCCTAGAATATCATTATATGCTTAAACATTAAGATTTGTACTCATGGAAATTACTTTAGAAGGGGGTGCCAATAATTATGGCAATATAGTGTACATAAAAAAAGTCTCAAACTTTTTCTGTGTAAATTTATGTCCAATTTTACCATTTTATGGCCATGACAATTTAGCTATAAATCCTTAAATGATGGAAAAGGTTTGACTTACACAGTGCCAGAGATCAAATAATAGAATACTTAATGGAAGTTGTTTTATATATATATTTCTGCTATAAAATTCAGATTTTTTCACCCCAATTTTAGGCAATTAACGTCATACGTCGTATTGTGTTTATTGATCAGGAAGGTTCACTGACCTCAGATAAACTACATGCAAAATTAATGTAAGCATTAGTTTCAGTTTGTTTATTAATCCTGCTTTCTCAAAATGTTGCTCTTATTTTCTCTTTATGACATTAATACTGCAGCTGAACTTCTGTCAGTGAAATAACATGAATCAGAATAAATGTGTTAATAAATCATCATAGACAGTAAGATCATTGTGTGTGTGATTCCTGCTGAGTGACCATGTGTTTATTCACTTTTCTCAACCTACATTTGTGAATGTAGTGAATTAAAATCAGCAATTTAGTTAATTATATTAATAATGATAATGATTAAAAATTGATATTTTCATTTTTAATAAGTTATTTCAATGATTTTTTCCATCTTATATCTGTTCTCTGATATAAATAAATCTTCTTCCCACTTGATGAACAAAGGTGATGTGTTTTATTCCTCCTCTGTGCAGATCTCCAGAAGACGAATCAAGCTCCTCGTTATAGTTTCTTCTCTCATCCTAAAATAAGTTCACATAACGAGTTACAAAAGGAACAATACTGTATGTTTCCCCGTGAAACCATAAAATCAGGCCACTGCTTAAAAACTAGATTTAACTTAAGAGTCAGCTGGTTATCTAATTCCATTATGATACAAAAGTGATGTAAGAAATGTATTCTCTTATTTCAGCTTTTGGGGAATCGATTCTTAAAGATTCGATATTGATTTGATTAAACTGATCTTAATTCAAAATGTATAATTCATACATTATCAACGGTTCGTCCAGTGAATGTTAAAATCAGTATATCTTAACAATTTTGATACTTATACTCTGCCCTTGGCCAAAGATCACAATAACTGTTAATAATAGCTTCTTAGTCTGAGCTATATAGATAACGCAAGATATTGGCAAATGTTTAGACTTGTACATTTCACAACATGAGACAAGGATTCTTATAAATGAAACAAAGTTTATTTGCTAACTCTACTAGAGTACAAGACAAAACCTATTGAAAACACCCATGTAAACACCCCACCAATTAAGCACTTAATGGGAAACTAGGGACTTCAAACTTTGCTAAAAGTCTACGGGGCGCCTGAGGGCCCACAGGATTTTAAATCGGAGCCGGTTGGAACCTTCGGGGCCGTTCCGCGTGTTGCACGCCAAGTGCTTATGAAAATCAATGGGATAAGAATCTGTCCCAGGTAAATTTCGGGAAGATCTAACCTTTCTCTCCCGCTGTCCGTAGACAATGCTTTAACAGATCACATTTAATTGCTACAATGATTTTTGTGAGCAATACCTACAGTACAGTGCAACCTGCCACAGGAGCTGCTGATACAGTTATACTCTGCCATCATTGAATCTGTCCTCTGCACGTCAATAACTGTCTGGTTCAGCTCAGCTACCAAATCTGACCTCAGAAGACTATGGAGGGTAGTCCAGACTGCTGAGCTAATCATTGGTACAACCCCCCCCACTCTCCAAGAACTGTACTCATCCAGAGTGAGCAAAAGGGCTGACAAAATCACTCTGGACCCTCACATCCAGCACACTCCCTCTTTGAACTGTTACCGTCTGGTCAACGCTACTGAACTCTGAGCACCAGAACGACCAGACACAGGAACAGTTTCTTCCCTCAGGCAATCCATCTCAGAAACACTTGACAATAATTGTGGAACACACACTATTTATACACTTATTTATCTAACACACATACTTAGTCTACATTTCAATTTGCACATAATATACCTTTACATACAAAACTGTCTATTGTTATATACCTGTACATACAATTGTATGAGTACCCAGAAAAGCGCTATATACATGTAACAAATTATTATTATTATTAATTGCCAATTTGTATATTGTTATTCCTTATTTAATCTAATCAGCAACTGTTGCCAAATACAGTTGTCAAAAATTACAGTTGTCACCTAAAAAGAGCTTGAGATTAGACACGTGATGTGTGAATAACTGATAACTGTAATTTCATTAATATTTTATAATAGCATATAAGACATATGTTGCTTGCAAAAGAAAAGTATTTCATCAGAAAGCCATGCTAACCAGCCAAACCTTGACTCTTTGGTTGTGCTAGCAGTCCATTTAGCACCAGTTCCCACTGTCTGTATGAGACTGACATCTAGTGGACATTTCTATTATCTAGGAATTTACAGACACGTCTGTTTTTGCCGTCTCTCAAACACAGAACCAGGAAGAATCAGTGTAGAGAAACGAAACTTAAGTGCTGTTGTCCTGTAACTTTATACCAGCGCTCACATGCAGTAAAATGGCAGAATCCTGTATTTCAGTGGAGCAGCTCAGCTGTCCAGTGTGTCTGGATCTCCTGAAGGATCCAGTGGCCATCCAGTGTGGACACAGTTACTGTAAGAGCTGTATTACAGACTGCTGGGATCAGGAGGAAGAGAAGGGAGTCTACAGCTGCCCTCAGTGCAGACAGACCTTCAGTCCAAGACCTGCTTTAGCTAGAAACACCATCTTAGCTGAAGTGGTGGAGACGCTGAAGAAGACTAAACTTCAAAGTGTGGTTCCTGCTGAAGCTGGAGATGTTCAGTGTGACGTCTGTACTGGAAGAAAACACAAAGCCGTCAAGTCCTGTCTGGTGTGTCTGGAGTCTTACTGTCAAACTCATTTTGATCGTCACGAGGAGTTTAATTCACGTAAACCACACAAAGTGACTGAAGCCACTGGACGACTGCAGGAGATGATCTGCCAGAAACATGAGAAGCTCCTTGAGGTTTTCTGTCGCACTGATCAGAAATGTATATGTGTGCTGTGTTTGGTGGATGAACATAAAAACCACGACACTGTATCAGCTGCAGCACAGAGGACAGAGAAACAGGTGAGGACTGAGGAGAAATGAAACTTATGCTTAATTTATAGTTGTATTCTTTAGAAAGAAACAATAATAAGATAACATTGTTATTTGTTCTTTAGCAACAATATATTGTCATAGATAATAATAAACCTTAATCGAATAATCAATGCCTGAAGCCCGTTTTTCTGTTACGGAATTAAAATAATAATCAAAATAAAAAAGGTTATTGTGATATTAACTCAGAACTGTGAAATATAAACTTGAGACAGATGTGAAGAGCACATCTTGATGTACATATGTTCAGGAGCATGTTAAAAAATGGTGACGCCACGAACGGGGTATTTCAAATACTGGTGTTTCAAAAGGGTCGAAAACAAAACTCATATATTAAACTGAGGAGTTAGTTTGAGATATGAAATGTGCAATATGTTATTTTGGAGCAACCTCTTGTATGAATAATTATCAAGAATGTTTTGAGTTTGCATTTCATAACTAACTACTGATCCACTCCACTAATATTGGATTCACACAACCTTAATATAATGATTTTGTGGTATATTGTATGTAATGTAAAATGTTTAAGCATTATTTCCTCAACAGAGAGACTTAAAGGAGACGCAGAAGACGTTCCAGCAGAGAATCCAGCAGAGAGAGAAAGATCTCCAGCAGCTGAGAGAGGCGGTGGAGTCTCATAAGGTGAGTCTGGAGAAGAAGAGAAGTTTGTCTCAGTCTCAGTTCAGACTCACTGAAGCCTGAATCACTGTGTGTCCTAACAGCGCTCTGCACAGACAGCAGTGGAGGACAGTGAGAGGATCTTTACTGAGCTCATCTGCTCCATTGAGAGAAGCCGCTCTGAGCTGATACGGCTGATCAGAGATCAGAAAAAGAAAGAAGTGAGTCGAGCTGAAGAACGACTGGAGCGACTGGAGCAGGAGATCAATGATCTGAGGAGGAGAGACGCTGAGCTGGAGCAGCTTTCACACACACAGGATCACATCCAGTTCCTGCAGGTAACACAGATCTAGAAGAACAGGGTCATAGTGGACTTGAGCAGATCCTGCAGGTAACACAGATCTAGAAGAACAGTGTCATAGTGGACTTGAGCAGATCCTGCTGGTAACACAGATCTAGAAGAACAGGGTCATAGTGGACTTGAGCAGATCCTGCAGGTAACACAGATCTAGAAGGACAGGGTCATAGTGGACTTGAACTGATCCTGCAGGTAACACAGATCTAGAAGAACAGGGTCATAGTGGACTTGAGCAGATCCTGCTGGTAACACAGAACTAGAAGGACAGGGTCATAGTGGACTTGAACTGATCCTGCAGGTAACACAGATCTAGAAGAACAGGGTCATAGTGGACTTGAGCAGATCCTGCAGGTAACACAGATCTAGAAGAACAGGGTCATAGTGGACTTGAGCAGATCCTGCAGGTAACACAGATCTAGAAGAACAGGGTCATAGTGGACTTGAGCAGATCCTGCAGGTAACACAGATCTAGAAGAACATATAGAGAAACATTTCATAAGTGTGTTATTATATAATCATCAGTCAGACTCTCATCTTCTGAAAGAGATGAATGGCTTTTTTTCTTTCGGCTCAAATGAGTCTCATATCAGAACTTTTCTTTCACTTGTATAAGCGGCGTCCCTGTGTGAAGCTGATGAGTTTTGATTTGTGTTTTCTGTAGAGTTTCCAGTCTCTCTCAGCACCTCCTGAATCTACAGACGTGAATGATGATCTCTTCAGTTCTCTCGTCTCTTTTGATGATCTGAGAGAATCCGTTCATCAGCTGAGAGACAAACTGGAGGATTTCTGCAAAGAGGAGATCAAGAAGATCTCAGACAGAGGTAAAGTCCTGGAGATTCATCTGTTCTCAGAAACCAGTCCATCATCATCTCATATCATGGAGAACATCATATTAGAAATGTGTTATGAATGGATGCAGGATCATGAGAATCACACTGTTCATGTCTGTTGATTTCCACAGTCACATTCACCAACATTGTTCCCAGGACCAGGAATGACTTCCTACAATGTAAGTCTATATTAAACAACATAATGGTATATTAGAAATTATACAGAATACTATATTGTGTAAATATATTATGATATATTAAATAGTACATAAGGAATTGCCGCTTTTCTTATATTGAAAAATATGTGACATATTTACTCATATATCACAATATATGTAATTTTATATTCAGTAATATACTTTATAATATGTAGATAAAATATGGTACTGCATGTGTACAAATATATTAAACATATATTTACTCATGCAGTACATACACACATATATGGACATATACTGTATATTTCTTATATTTAACAATTCATTTTGATATACATGTTTCATATTTTATAATATAGCTACAAAAGCATACGCAGACGTACTCATACTAAACACTTAGTGAACAGACTGTCACTGTGCTGAAAAGTGCTCTAACATTAGTTTATAAATAAAGTAATATATCATGTAATTAGGGCTGCAACTAATGATTATTTTGATAATCGATTAGTTGGCCGATTATTCTTTCGGTTAATCGATTAATCGGATTAAATAAAATAATTGTATTTTATGGACAAAATACACACTATTCCTCATTCTGCTCAACGTCCTTCAAACTAATTGAATGCTATGAAAACATACAGTGTTTAATTTATTAGACCACCTGTCATAAAGAGAAAACAAATATTTCAGGAATCTAATCTTTACATCTAAACATTTTATTGTCATTTATTGGGCAAATTACAAACAGAAACAACTAATTAGTATTTATAATAACAAAAATGGCCTCATAACAGCTTGCATTCTTGCTTGCATTGTTTATGTACTTTTTGACTGTAATTGGGTATCTGAAAAAAACACTACAAAGTGTTCTGCCTTTCTTTCATAGATAACAGCAATAATTATATTATAGCATTAGAAATAGCCTACTATTGTTTCTAAAGAGCTTACGCATTTTGGAGGACTAACCAATACAGAAAGCTAAACATGATTTTGGTAATCACCAATGCTGTTAGTTTAGAGCAGCAGTGGCACAAACCTTACATAATCTGTTAAAAACCTTACATACATTTGTTTTAATAAATTTGTTAAGCACTGTAATAGTGAATATAGTTTAAATCTCTATTAAAAATGTAAATAATAAAAAAGATAATAAAGACTCAGTGTAAACTAACAGATGAGAGGAATGTTCTGCAGGAACACACGTTCACTTTGATCACAGTCAAGTCTCTATCTTCCTGCTGATGAAAGTTATTACATAAAGAAAGTAAATTTTTGACATGCAATTCCCATTTCTACCAGTAGGTGTAAAATGGAAGGTTGTGAAAAATGTCCACTGTCCCCCTCTCTTGATTAACACTGGTCTCATGTCTATAGGCCCTTTAACTAAAAAGCTATTACAAAAACACCGCCCAGTGAGCTACAGCAAAAAACGAAGAAAACGTGCACTTTCCCCACGGTCCCTTACTGAAAGCTCCGCAGAAAATGTGCACTTTCCCCACGGTCCTTTATTGAAAACTATGCAGAAAATGAAGAAAACGTGCACTTTCCCCACGGTCCCTTACTGAAAGCTCCTCAGAAAACTTGCACTTTCCCCACGGTCCTTTATTGAAAACTACGCAGAAAACGAAGAAAACGTGCACTTTCCCCACGGTCCCTTACTGAAAGCTCAGCAGAAAACATGCACTTTCCCACGGTCCCTTACAAGCTCTGCAGAAAACGTGCACTTTCCCCACGGTCCCTTACTGAAAGCTCCTCAGAAAACGTGCACTTTCTCCACGGTCCTTTATTGAAAACTACGCAGAAAACGTGCGCTTTCCCCACGGTCCCTTACTGAAAGCTCCGCAGAAAACGTGCACTTTCCCCACGGTCCCTTACTGAAAGCTCCGCAGAAAACGTGCACTTTCCCACGGTCCCTTACTGAAAGCTCAGCAGAAAATGTGCACTTTCCAGAAAAACGTGCACTTTCCCACGGTCCCTTACTGAAAGCTCCGCAGAAAACGTGCACTTTCCCCACGGTCCCTTACTGAAAGCTCCGCAGAAAACGTGCACTTTCCCCACGGTCCCTTACTGAAAGCTCCGCAGAAAGTGGAAATAGAAATGAGTTATTCAGTGTAATTTGAGCAACCGGCTTAAGCTGGACGTGCACTGTGGGAGGACCCGACTAATCGATAATGAGAATCATTGTCGATGAATTTTCATAATCGATTTTATCGATTAGTTGTTGCAGCCCTACATGTAATGATCATCTACTCTTCTGCACAATAACCCCACAAACTTACACACACCCGAAACCCTTTTACACGTCACAATAACACAACATTAAACACTAACAGATACACAGAGGTGGAAAGAGTACGAAAATATTCTACTCAAGTAAAAGTACCATTACATTAATGAACATTTACATTTATGCATTTAGCAAATGCTTTTATCCAAAGCAACTTACAATTGCATTCAGGTTATACATTTTCATTACTATGTGTGCTCCCTGGGAATCGAACCCACAACCTTTTGCACTGCTGACGCAATGCTCTACCACTGAGCCACACAGGAACGTTTTAAGTGCATTTAAGTATTTATTTAAGTACAAGTTCATAAGCACCAGTCTAAAAATCTGCTCAAGTAAAAGTAAAAAGTAGCTCATTTAAAATGTACTCGGAGTAAAAATTACTTAGTTATATTTTAACAGTGTGAGGGATGAAAAAATGTGATAGACCAAGCGTATCAAACTCAGTTCCTGGGGGCCACAGCCCTGCACTGTTTATTACCCTAATTAAACACATCTGATCCAGCTAAACTAATCATTTAGGCGTATGTGAAAACTACATGGTGTGTGTGTTGGAGCAGGGCTGGAACTAAACTCGGCAGGGCTCTGCTGTTTGACACCCCTGGGATAGGCCTATAAACCTCAAACTAGTTGTTTTTAATTAAAGGAATCAGTTATTTAGAATAATAACACATGTGGGCTGTTACCAGGCAAATTAAATCAGTAACTAAATTAATATTTACAATGTAGAGGAAACACAGAAGCTTCATCTGAAGTGTTATAGATGTATTTACACACTGACATGAATGCATTTAGCCGGTAGTTACAAATACAGAAATAATGTTTTGATAAATAAGACATAAAATGTTGAATACTCGTTTGAAATTATTTAAAAAAATCTAAATAAATATAAAGATTGTTTAAATGTGAAATTAAAATTATTACATTTATAAGTCTCTTAATTAACTTCTTGTTTTTGAAAAGAAATCTACAGGCCTATGTAATCATGCTGATTTATGGAGAAAAAACGGCACTCGTCGTATGATGTTGATTTACTATATGAAATGATATAAATATATACATTTTCTGCCCCTATATCTTCAATCTTGTGATCATTCTAAACTCATTTTAACACTGAATCACGCAGTGAAAGAAAGCACGCGCACTAGTCTAATCTACTAGATTTCACGGCACACTGTTTAGAGTGTTTTCTTTGGTTTTTGGCTAAATACTGATAATGTCAAATCACATATCGTTAAACAACAATTACTATATTATCGCAGATGATTTCGCACACCCTGCACCACTGTCTTTTTGGCTCATTTGTGCAAAACCTGTTGCTAAACTCTCAAAGCTTCTTCATTTTAACCACCAATGCAACGATGCAAGTATTTACCTCACGTTACCTCTACATGCTTGTGAAGGGCGATGTCGAGATATAAGCTGCTAGTTTGGTGTCTCGAGGCAAACACAGCTTCCATAATAGAGCATGAATATGGCCAGCGTTCACTTCATTTCCTTCGAGTTCAACTTCAGCAGAATACGACGGGTTTGGTTTTCAGCCGGGTCTGCATCATTAACGCCTGTCTTGATCTTCTGCATCTTTCTTGTGATTTTAGCACCGGTTTGTTCTTCTGCCCATTATTTGCTGCAGTAGTTTAGATTTCTTTACTCAGTAATTCATGTGTTTTAAAATGTAGCGAAGTACAATACTTTAAACAAAATATACTTGAGTAAAAGTAAAATTACAGATTTAAAAAATTACTTTAAAAAGTAGAAGTACACAAAAAAGCTACTCAATTACAGTAACGCGAGTAAATATAATCCGTTACTTTCCACCTCTGCAGATATCCTCCATATTAATATTGAGCAAAAACACATGAAATAACTCTTAATTTGAACCCTTTTACTCCTTTAACAGTCAGAAGCAAAGCATGCTGGGAACTAGAAATCTGCTGTAACTCATTCAGTGAATGTGTGTATTATATATGTGTGTTCATACATTCACATTTATATGGGAACATTTATGAGCAATATATACTCAAAGGATCAAACTATTAATATTTCGTTTTGTCTTCATTTCTAAATATATAGCCATATATTGTCAATGCATATACTGCTGTATATTGAATAATATAAGCACTAGTTTCCAATATATGGAAATGTATTGTGTAATGTATCACGTTATATTTTGCAGTATATTATTATATATTTTTGTTTCGTAAGGGGTAGAAGAGTTTATAATTGATGATGTAAATGATGATTAGCACAGATATCTGGTCATCTGTACTGAGACACTGATGATACACTGAACATGAAGAGTTCAGATACATGAAAAGATCAGATTCATAATTCCTGATTCTGATGTGTTTTATCTCCATCAGATTCCCATCAGCTCTCTCTGGATCTGAACACAGTGAATAAACTCCTCCGTCTGTCTGAGAGAAACAGAGTGATTACTGACACTAACACAGATCAGTCGTATCCTGATCATCCAGACAGATTTGATTATCATGAGCAGGTGTTGTGTAGAGAGAGTGTGTGTGGACGCTGTTACTGGGAGCTGGAGTGGAGTGGATATAATGTGTTTATATCAGTGTCATATAAGAGCATCAGGAGGAAGGGAGGTGATGAGTGTGTGTTTGGATCTAATGATCAGTCCTGGAGTTTGATCTGCTCTCCCTCCAGTTACTCATTCAGACACAATAACATACAGACTGGTCTCTCTGTGAAGCCCATCAGCAGCAGAATAGGAGTGTTTGATGATGATGATGATGATGATGATGATATCAGCAGCAGAATAGGAGTGTATGATGATGATGATGATGATGATGATGATATCAGCAGAATAGGAGTGTTTGTGGATCACGGAGCAGGAACTCTGTCCTTCTACAGCGTCTCTGACACAATGAGCCTCATCCACACAGTCCAGACCACATTCACTCAGACGCTCTATCCTGGGTTTGGGTTTTGGTTTGGTTCTGGATCAGTGAAACTGTGTTGATGAATCAGAATAGACTGACGAGAGATTCTACCCATAATGCTTTGAGCTGCATGATAAATCAGTAACAGATGTTATAGAGTCTCTTCATCACATTAATATGAACATAAATCAGAAGAAATGTGTGTCAGAAATCCACATAGAGAGTCAGATCAATCATTCATTCAGAACATATTCATCTGATTTCTCTGTATTGTTTTTGTGCACAAATAATAAAACACAGTGACAGACCATCTTGAGATCAGATTGTGATTGATGAATATGTAATCAATATTTCTAGTTTCTCACTGTAAAGATGCTTTAAATCACTGTACAATAAAGCTGATGAATCTGAGAGATGTCTGAATGATTTATGAATATAATCGATTCCTCACGAGACACAATATAATGTTAATCACAGCATTTAATCAAATATAGTTATTATAATACAGTGAAGACATATTACATTACCATATCTTCTTCAGAAAATAACGTGACAATATTTATTTGATAATATTTACTAGTTTGAAAGTGTTTTAATGACAATAGATTCATCAGAAAAATCAAATCTGTAAAAACTTTGCTGATTGATTTGAACAAGTGTAAATATATAATGCAAATATTACTTTAGCTGAAGACTTTGTATCGATACTGGAGTCATTTTTATTGATTAAACAATGATTTCAATTATAGCAAACAACTAATGAAATGTGTTACAATTGAATCATCCTTCTGTACTGTAAAATATCAACTATTTCATAATAACAATAATAATATTAACAACCATTTTATTTCATAACATTAACAAATCAAAATAATTATTAAAATAGAATCAACAAAGAAAGGCCACAATTGCAATTATCCTATTATACTACAAAATAAAAAACAGTATTTAAAAATTATAATAATCAAAATATGAATTTTATTTTATTATTTTCAGTATATCAAAAAGGAAATGTTACAATAATCCTACTGTACTAAAAATGGGTATTTAAAAATAATATCCTAATTATTCTAGTTATTTATTGATGATTATAACAATTACCCAAAACCATAAAAACATACTATAAAATAAAAACTCAGTATTCAATAATAATAATAATTATCATTATTAGTATATGAATTTTACAAGATTTGTTACAAATATTTCATATGTAATATTTGTTACAATTGCAATAATCATACTGTACTGTAAAATAAAATACAAATTGATTTTTAATAATAATAATAATAATTTGTATTGTTATATTATTATTAAAATAACAATTAAAATCATTTTACTATTATTAATTACTATTGATATATTTGTAATGTACAATGAAATGTGAGTATTTAATAGTAACAATAGTCATAATATGCATTTTATTTATCCTTTCCCCTATATTTGATCTATTTTATTATTTTAATATAAAAAAGGAAACGTTACAGCTGCAATAATCCTAATATACTGTAAAATAAAAATGGGTATTTCAAATTAAGAATAAACTCATTATTTTAGTTAGTTATTGTTAATTATAATAATTACACAAATCCATAAAAAGTTACTATTGCAGTAATAATATTGAACTGTAAAATAAAGTCTGAATTTATAAAATAATAATAACCCAAATATGCAATTATTTTAAGCATATCAAAAGAGGAGATGTTATAATTGCAATAATCCTACTGTACTAAAAAAACAATGAGTATTTAAAAATAATATCCTAAATATTTTATTCATTTATTGTTAATTATATTATAATAATTACCAAAACCATAACAAAGTAACTATTTCAATAATCATATTGTTCTGTAAAATAAAACTCAGCATTTAATAATAATAATAATAATAATAATATAATGTTACAATAATCATATTCCACTGTAAAAAAATATATAATTTGTATTTATTATTATTATAATAAAGAAGAATAAGAATTGTATTATTTAAATCAGAACAATAAAAAACATAAGATAATATTAAGTATGATAAGTAGTTGTATTGAAAAATTAAAAACAAGTAATAGTAAAATGTCTTTGTTATAATAATAAAAACAACTATATATTTTATTAATATTTAAATAACAAATCAATAAAGAAAGGTTAATTTAAATTACCCTATTATACTATTTAATAACAATACAACTATCACAGT
The DNA here is from genome assembly GCA_027564155.1 of Gymnocypris eckloni scoliostomus. NCBI lineage: Eukaryota > Metazoa > Chordata > Actinopteri > Cypriniformes > Cyprinidae > Gymnocypris > Gymnocypris eckloni. The sequence continues at coordinate 33,521,987 of CM050422.1, forward strand.
AACCTTGTTGTACTGTAAAATAAAATGTCAGTAATAATAATAATGACAATAATAATAATGATGCATTTTATTTTATTATTTAAATAATCAAAATAAAACATACTATTACTAGTTACTTTTGCAGTAATTTTACAGTAAAATAAAAAGTGAGACAAAAATAATAATAAGAATAAGAATAGCAACCAAAATATGAATTTCATTTTATGTTACTTATTTTAAGTATATCAAAAAAGGACATGTTATAATTGCAATAATCCTATTGTATTGTAAAATAAAACTCAGTATTTAGTAGTAATAATAATATAAATGTTATTTGATTGTTTAAAGTATATCAAATTAATAAAGATTTGTTTGTTTAATCTTGAATTGAATTGTTTCAAATATGTAATATTTGTTATAATAGCAGTAATCCTACTGTACTATAAAATAAGTAATAATAATAATATATTTCATAAGAAATGAATAAATACATTTGTTGAAATCCTACACAATACAATCCTATTGTTCTTTGATATTGTACTCATTGGTGGAGGTTGAGGAGATTCCCTCGTTAGCACTTAAAAACACTACATGTGACGAATTATCAAATACATATTACTCTAAAATAAAGAAATAACCAAAATATGAATGTATTTTCTTTTATTATAACAAATAAACAAATCCAGAAAAACGTTACTGTTGCAATAATCGTATTGAATTGTAAAATAATACGAATAATAACAGAAATATTATTAAAAATGTTATAATCCTACTGTACTGTAAAATAAAAAGTGGGTATTTAATAATAATAATAATAATAATGAGCAAAATATGCATTTTAATTTATTAATTCCTAAAGAAATGTTATAATTGCAATCGTACTATAAAATAAAAATGTAATATTCAATAATAGTAAAAACCAAAATATGAATATTATATTGTAATTATTTAAATTATAATAAATCATTACAGGAATTTTGTTTGCAATAATCCTATTGTACTGTACTTTAGTTGTAATAATAATAACTAAATAATTCATTGTATTAATTATTATTTAAATTATAACTAGTCAGTAAAGAAATATAACAATCCTTTTTTATAATAATAATAATTTTAGAGCACAACGGTAAAGTCACAGTACTAATATTTATAGCGGTCTTTGCTTGTAAAACCTCAGAGTTGTATTTGATCAGAAACGCTTCATTATAAATGTGAAGATGTGTTTTCAGATGCTCGTTATAAATGACTCAAACTGAAATAAGAATGACTTTCATAGATCTTCTGTCAGCAGCGAGCTAATCAAGCTAATCTGACTCATTTGATTGTTCGCTTTTAATCTAAAACCGTGAGTGCAGCGCATTAGCATTTGCTAGCCGGTTAGCTTGTCAGTCGTGTTTCTACTCCCATCTATTACTGTTTTCTTCTTTTTTATCGCTCTCGCTCTGTTTTTCACGAGTTCATCAAACAACAGAGGTAAACAGTGGTAAGTGGTGAGTTAAGTCGCTATCATTCATCAATCACGGGGAGTAATGGCTTCTTCTCCTGCTACTGTTTGCCACATGTATAGTTTATCTCTCTCTGTCAGCAGCGAGGGATTCACGTGATAAATGCAGGGAAAGAGTTAGACTGACAGAGAAGATTCTAGAACTAGAGACACGAATCCAAACTTTAGTTGAGGATAGTAAGAATGTCAGGGCTGTAGATACGGCTTTGGATGTGACTAGCTCAGGGAGTCCTGTACATTGTTCGGTTCTGGATGAGCCCGTGCCGCAGGGCCTAGTCACGGGTCAAAACACCGCTAATCCGTTCCGATTAAAACATTTTGTGTTGCATTAGGTGTCTTTCTGCAACATTTTAAAGGTGGGAGTGTTAAGTCGTGTTTCTTTCTTAATTCTGGTCTTCAGAATTACCATAACCTGTGATTTGTTGCAGATACCCGGTAGCTCACCTGTAATCAACGGGTTAGTGTCACCTGAAGAGAGCCGTTTTAAATCCTGGACATAAGCTCATTCTCTCTCTCTGGACCTGCAGGAAGATCTGTAAAAGCAGTGCTGGTTACAGTCACTTTTTCTTTACTTTCATATTCTAATAAACCTTATTTTGATCAGCTATTTTGTGTCCTTTGTGTGTTGTTACTATGAAGGTAGATCAGTAGCAAAACTCGAGGACTTGTCACATTAATATTTGTATTTGTAAATGTAAATTTACACGCAGAGTCCTGATGCGAAAAGCTGAATCTTTCGATTTGCACACACAGACAATAATCAAAACACCCGTGTTTCGAAGTTGAAGTTGCAGATTAATAGTTACAAATGTGTAAAATGGCATTCACATAAACAAAATGACAGACACAAATGTGTGAGACATATTTACTTTTGCACTTTACTTCAGTTTCGCTGTTCAACCTCAAGTCGGCGCTTACAACCTCTCAGATCTGGCAGTACAAGTTCAAATCCTAGCGCTTTGACTTTTGCTACTACTTCTGCGATATTCCTGTTGAAAACTGACTTGTGCACTTGTAAATGCAGACGGAGAGAGCAGAAGGGGGTGAAGCCGTTTTATTGGTCGATGCCTGACCAATGAACTACGCCAGCCAGTGCGACTTGGTATGCTGGAAATAAAAAATTTTATGCATATGTATGAGTTGTTGTTACAACTCTTGGAGTTTACCCATTTATGCATTCTAATATCCAGATAACCAAAGTACTTCTTCAGGAGTACCCAAAGTTGCAAAACTTAAGGGGTGGATACCAAATGCATTTTCATGTTTTATCCTTTCATCAAAATTGTTCTTGTTTTTCACATATCTGTTTAAAAGGGGGCAGTGGACAAAGGAAAACCACATCTCTGACCCAGGATTCCTAGATCTACACAGCTAAAATATTGAAGGCGTCCTCTAACAATGGGAAAAACATCATCTACATCGTCCCCCTCCAAGAAGAAATCGATATAACCCCGTTGCCATATGATGCACCTGAATTTCATAACATGCCAAAAAACATCTGCATGACCTGTGGTACATCAGTCCCATTACAGAGCTGCCATGTCAAAGTACTAATGCTGTAAGTGATATTTCAGTGTCATTCACATAAAAATGAACAAGTGTATATACTTTAAAATAGATCTAGTGTCTTTAGAGTCCACTAGAATTGGTTAGTTATCTATTTTTTGTCCCAGGTCAGGTGTATTGTAACATTGTAAAAAAATATATATAAAATTAGAAAACTTTAAAGGTTAAGGCAACCAGCATCAGCAGATTTTTGAGTTTTCTCAGCTTTTTGTTGTAGAAACCGAATACAACAAGTTGAGAAAAGTAAAAATCTGCTGACGCTTGTTGCTTTGAACTTTTTAAGTTTTCTCAACTTAAATTTTTACAGTGCTGTAAAAATCGAAAAAATCAAAAGTTGAGAACACTTAAAAAGGTCAAAGCAACCAGCTTCAGCAGATTTAAAAATTTGCTCAACTTGTTGTTTTATACAACGTAGTAACAATGAGTAAACGCAAAAATCTGCTGAAGTTGGTTGCCTTAAACTATTAAGTTTTCTCAATTTGTATTTTTTACAGTGTAGGTTTCTTGAGCTATACATATATGCACTTACTGTATATATAGTGGGCTCAGCTGCTGCCCTCAGTCACACTTCTTGAATCTGAAAATCTTCTTAAATAAAGCCATCTATTAATATTGAAGTATATCTGTTATGCTCTGTTACAATAAAGAAACTTTTGGCATAGTTATAATGATCCTTTTTTTTAGATGGAATAAAAATATAATCTGAATTCTGAATATAATCAGTACCAGACTACAAAGCACTACTTTCCAACTTGATCCTGATCATTTAACACCTGGGCCGTCAGTTCCAGCTGAAAGTGCACCTTCAATGTGTGATGGGACTGATTTTGTGTGTTTTAGTCCCTCAGAATGAAAAAGTTATTTCCATGATACCATACCATGAAATGTACAGTTTTTTGGCCACAGATTGGAAGAGGATTGAGTTTCCAGAAAGGGCAGCAATACTGTACATGCGGTGTACACTTCGACAAAAAGAAGATGAGCCCCCCCTGAAAGTAAGGATTGATATTAGAGAAGACATGGAGGACCAGGAGGGGAGAATAATACATTTTTACAAGGTCCCCAACATTGATTGGACTAGACCTCTTCAATGCCAATTGGAAGGTACTATAACAATATTAAACTTAATAACGTAACTAATAATCAAACCTTGTCATTACCAGAAACAAAACATCCTGTTCTATTGGATTTTATGTCATACACTATATTCATTTAATTATTTATACTTTTTATGATACACCTTGTTTACATGTTCTTACTAACATATTTTAAAGCAGTTTACCATTTTTAAACATGTTTAGGGGATGTTGTCACTGGGGATGGTGTTCAGCGCCATTTTTCAGCTCGGTGCTGCACAAGCTGCAGAATGGATTCCTCTTTAGTGTTGATTAGTTCTTTCAACGAATATCATCGAGGAGGTTATTTTAACCACAACCTTAAAGAGAAAGTTGCCATATTTGACTAACCCTCCTGTTGTTTAAACCCCATATGGCTGTCTTTCTTCTTGTTTATATGATAGTTTTGGACAAAAATCTATGTTATCATTTTAAAGCCACCAAATCTTTCTGGAGCCATTGTATGGAAAACAGTCCATACCATCCTGGCAAATAGCTTTTTTTGCGATCTGTTTCAGAAACACAGTCATACATGTTTAGAATAAAATAACTGTCTGTAAAAAAGATGTAAATTACCATTTTGTAAGCATTGTGTGATCAGTTTAGTAACAGACATTGTCCACTTTTCTCCTTTAGCTTTGGGTTTCCTGCTTTACAAACAGGAAATGGAAACGGAACTGCATTATTTGAAGGGCAAGCAGACCACCTTATTCCATCTACTTCCCAAGTCCTTTTGCAGAGTGATTGTTTGTGATGGCAGGCAGGATTCTTGGTCATTCTTTCCTCCACGGTGGGCCTTCATTAGCAGGTGTGAGCCCAGCCATTGTGCATGTGTTATTAGGTGGCTCCCCACAGACAGCACACACATTCTATCAGCTGCAGTTCGAGTCCCGCCGTATCAATATACTGTACAGCACCACATGCATTCACATCAGTTTAAAGATATTTGAAGAATGTGGAAAACCAAACAGTTGCCGGTCCACGTTGACTGATAGTAGGGAACACTGGACCAGCAACTGTTTGGTTTTCCACCTTCTTCAAAACAGCATTTATGTTTAGCAGAAGAAGGAAACTCAGGTTTAAAATAACTTTTGAGTAAATGAAGGTATAAAAATAAAACACCGCCTATTGTAATTATTGGGTGAATTATTCCTTTAATTTTAATAAAACTCTAAACACAAAGAGAAAAATCAAAAAATATAATAATAATAATAATACATAATACGGTTTATTTAATAGGAATCAATCTATATAGTTTTATTTGTATATTTTTTAATTCAGTTTCTTGAATTCTCCTGCTAAATATGCCTATAGCCTACCTTGAAATAAAACACATAATGTTTATGTTATTTGTATATTATATGTATTTGTAATCTTTGTTCTCATTTTTTTAATAACAAAGCCACAGCCATATCACACTGCAGCCCAAGTCTGGTTGCCCACTGAAGCTAAGCAGGGTTGAGCTGGTCAGTACCTGGATGGGAGACTCCGGTGAAAACTAGGTTGCTGCTGGAAGAGGTGTTAGTGAGGCCAGCGGGGGTGCTCACCCTACGGTCTGTGTGGGTCCTAACACTCCAGTTTAGTGACGGGGACACTGTACTGTTTTTCAGATGAGACGTTAAACCGAGGTCCTGACTCTCTGTGGGCATTACAAATCCCATGGCATTTCTCGTAAAGAGTTGGGGTGTAACCTGGCCAAATTCCCCCCACTGGCCCTTGTCAATCATGGCCTCCTAATAATCCCCATTAACTTGAATGTCTCTATGACTCTCTCTCCTCTCCACCTGTAGCTGGTGTGTGGTGAGCGCATACACTTGATTGGCTCTATGACTCTCTCTCCTCTCCACCTGTAGCTGGTGTGTGGTGAGCACATACACTTGATTGTCCCTATGTCTCTCTCTCCTCTCCACCTGTAGCTGGTGTGTGGTGAGCGCATACACTTGATTGTCCCTATGTCTCTCTCTCCTCTCCACCTGTAGCTGGTGTGTGGTGAGCGCATACACTTGATTGGCTCTATGACTCTCTCTCCTCTCCACCTGTAGCTGGTGTGTGGTGAGCGCATACACTTGATTGTCCCTATGCCTCTCTCTCCTCTCCACCTGTAGCTGGTGTGCGGTGAGCGCATACACTTGATTGGCTCTATGACTCTCTCTTCTCTCCACCTGTAGCTGGTGTGCGGTGAGCGCATACACTTGATTGTCTCTATGACTCTCTCTTCTCTCCACCTGTAGCTGGTGTGCGGTGAGCGCATACACTTGATTGGCTCTATGACTCTCTCTTCTCTCCACCTGTAGCTGGTGTGCGGTGAGCGCATACATTTGATTGGCTCTATGACTCTCACTTCTCTCCACCTGTAGCTGGTGTGTGGTGAGCGCATACACTTGATTGTCTCTATGACTCTCTTTTCTCTCCACCTGTAGCTGGTGTGCGGTGAGCGCATACACTTGATTGCCACTATGACTCTCTCTTTAAACGGGAGGAACGTTGTATTGAACTCTTTAAGAACTAGAAGCACACTCAATATGGTCACTTAGATCTCTTCAGGTCAGGATTCTTATCAAACATGTGAAATTTGGTGTAGATCGGACATAGCATGCCTGAGATATAACAACTTCCTGTTTCATGGTGAAACATCAAAAAGGGCTTTAGATTACAATGACCAATTTTGGTGTTCATCTGGAAATATCTCTGGGAGGAGTTTGTTAAAGTATGGCACCTGAAAATGGCAAAAATGATACAAAATATGACGAGAAAATTCAAAATAGCCGACTTCCTGTTTGGTTTCTGATTTCGTACCTAGAGACTTTTTCGTAGGTATTGTTAAATTACATGAGTGTACCGATTTTCGTACATGTACGTGAAACGTAGCTCGAGGCGCACTCCGCTGAATATTTACAGGTGGCGCTGTCGAGCCATTTTGCCACACCTACTCCTGAAACCAATATCAGACGTAAATTTTCACCAGTTCTGATGCGTGTGCAAAGTTTCCTGACTTTTCGAGCATGTTTAGGCCCTCTAAAATGTGATTAAGTTTGGAGAAGAAGAAGGAGAAGAATAATAAGAATTAAAGCTGCAAGCAGCGATGGACGGGACCTCGCACCCAGCACCGCCAACCGGTGGCTTCAGAAAGACAGGGAACGGTGAGCAATATGCATTTAAAAAGGTAAATATAGAGGAATGTGTCATAGTCATTTATATGTGTCAAACCTGCTGCCAGCTGGTGGCGCTATGTCCAAAACTGAACATTAACATGTAGATGTCTTCAGTCTAGCACTTTTATCAAACATATGGAGTTTGGTGCAGATCAAACATAGTATGTTTGAGTTAGTGTAAAGCCTGACACATCCTGTTGTCAACAGGTGGCGCTAAGATTACATCTCAATATTGGCCTTTAGATGTCTTCAGGCCAGGAATCTTACCAAATATGTAAAGTTTGGTGCAGATTGGACAATGCATGTTTAAGTTGGTGTAAAACAAGTAATTTCCTGTAACCACCAGGTGGCGCTATGTCTAGAACTAAACATTGGCATGTAGATGTCTTCAGACCAATACTTTTATCAAACATATGAAGTTTGGTGCAGATTGAACATGGTATGTTTGAGTTAGTGTAAAGCATGATATATCCTGTTGTCAGCAGGTGGCGCTATGATTCTATCTGAATTTTGGCCTTTAGATGTTTTCAGGCCAGGGCTCTTACCAAATATGTGAATTTTGGTGCAGATTGGACATTGAATGCTTAAGTTAGTTTAAAAGAAGTAATTTGCTGTTGCCAGCAGGTGGCGCTATATATTTAACTGAACATTGGCATTTAGATATCTTCAGACCAATATTTTTATCAAAAGTGTGAAGTTTGGTGCAGATTGGACATTGCATGTTTAAGATAGTGTAAAAGAAGTAATTTCCTGTTGCCAGCAGGTGGCGCTCTAATTATAATGAAATATTCGTATTTAGATGTGTTCAGGCCTGGATTCTTATCGAACGTGTGAAGTCTGGGGCAGATCAGACATTGTATGGCTGAGTTACAACAACTTTTATTCCCATGACGAGACATCGAAATTTGTGATGCCGCCATGGACACGCCCTTTAACGAAAACTCTAGATCTTCGCAATTTAACATCACAAAGACCTTTAGGTTAGACTGACCTAAATATTATGTTGATGTCATTAAATCTCTAGGAGGAGTTAGTTACAGAGTAAAACATGTCACTTCCTGTTGCCAGCAGGTGGCGCTATGACTATAGCTGAATATGGTCACTTAGATCTCTTCAGGTCAGGATTCTTATTAAACGTGTGAAGTTTGGTGTAGATCGGACATAGCATGCCTGAGATATAACAACTTCCTGTTTCATGGCGAAACATCAAAATTTGACAGGACGCCACGGACACGCCCTCCGATGAAAACTCTAGATCTTCGCAATTTAACGTCACAAAGGGCTTTAGATTACACTGACCAATTTTGGTGTTCATCTGAATAAATCTATGGGAGGAGTTCGTTAAAGTATGACACCTGAAAATGGCAAAAATGACACAAAATATGATGAGAAAATTCAAAATAGCCGACTTCCTGTTGGGTTTCTGATTTCGTACCAGGAGACTTTTTTGTAGGTATTGTTAAGTTACATAAGTGTACCGATTTTCGTACATGTACGTGAAACGTAGCTCGAGGTGCACTCCACTGAATATTTATAGGTGGCGCTGTCGAGCCATTTTGCCACACCTACTTCTGAAACCCATATCAGACGTAAATTTTCACCAGTTCTGATGCGTGTGCAAAGTTTCCTGACTTTTCGAGCATGTTTAGGCCCTTTAAAATGCGATTAATTTTGGAGAAGAAGAAGAAGAAGAAGAAGAAGAAGAAGAAGAAACGGAGCAGATTCAATAGGGTCCTCGCACCATCGGTGCTCGGTCCCTATTTAAAGCTGCAAGTAGCGATGGAAGGGACCTCGCCCGGCTCACCGCCGACCGGTGGCTTCAGAAAGACAGGGAACAGTGAGCAATATGCATTTAAAAAGGTAAATATAGAGGAATATGTCAAAGTCATTTATATGAACCAAACCTGCTGCCAGCTGGAGGCGCAACGTCCATAACTGATCAGTAACATGTAGATGTCTTCAGGCTAGAATTTTTATCAAACAAATGAAGTTTGGTGAAGATTGAACATTGCATGTTTAAGCTAGTGTAAAACAAGTAATTTCCTGTAGCCAGCAGGTGGCGCTATGTCTATAACTAAACATTAGCACGTAGATGTCTTCAGGCTATGGCTCTTATCAACCATGTGAAGTTTGGGGCAGATTGGACATTTTATGGCTGAGTAAAAACAGCTTCTATTCCCATGGCGTGATATCAAATTTTGTCACGCTGCCATGGACACGCCCATTAGCGAAAGCTCAAGCTCTTCGCAATATAACATCACAAAGGCCTTTAGATTAGACTGACCTAAATATTATGTTGATGTCATTAAATCTCTAGGAGTAGTTAGTTACAGAGTAAAACATATCACTTCCTGTTGCCAGCAGGTGGCGCTATGAATTTATATGAATATGGTCACTTAGATCTCTTCAGGTCAGGATTCTTATCAAACATGTGAAGTTTGGTGTAGATCGGACATAGCATGCCTGAGATATAACAACTTCCTGTTTCATGGCGAAACATCAAAATTTGACAGGACGCCACGGACACGCCCTCCGATGAAAACTCTAGATCTTCGCAATTTAACGTCACAAAGGGCTTTAGATTACAATGACCAATTTTGGTGTTCATCTGGAAATATCTCTGGGAGGAGTTCGTTAAAGTATGACACCTGAAAATGGCAAAAATGATACAAAATATGACGAGAAAATTCAAAATAGCCGACTTCCTGTTTGGTTTCTGATTTCGTACCAAGATACTTTTTTGTAGGTATTGTTAAGTTACATGAGTGTACCGATTTTCGTACATGTACGTGAAACGTAGCTCGAGGCGCACTCCGCTGAATATTTATAGGTGGTGCTGTCGAGCCATTTTGACACACCTACTTCTGAAACCCATATAAGACGTAAATTTTCACCAGTTCTGATGCGTGTGCAAAGTTTCCTGACTTTTCGAGCATGTTTAGGCCCTCTAAAATGCGATTAATTTTGGAGAAGAAGAAGAAGAAGAAGAAGAATAAACGGAGCAGATTCAATAGGGTCCTCGCACCATCGGTGCTCGGTCCCTAATTAAAGCTGCAAGCAGCGATGGAATGGACCTCGCACCCAGCACCGCCAACCGGTGGCTTCAGAAAGACAGGGAACGATGAGCAATATGCATTTAAAAAGGTAAATATAGAGGAACGTGTCAAAGTCATTTATATGTGTCAAACCTGCTGCCAGCTGGTGGCGCTATGTCCATAACTGAACATTAACATGAAGATATCTTCAGTCTAGCACTTTTATCAAACATATGAAGTTTGGTGCAGATTGAACATAGTATGTTTGAGTTAGTGTAAAGCCTGACACATCCTGTTGTCAACAGGTGGCGCTATGATTACATCTGAATATTGGCCTTTAGATGTCTTCAGGCCTGGAATCTTACCAAATATGTGAAGTTTGGTGCAGAGTGGACGATGCATGTTTAAGTTGGTGTAAAACAAGTAATTTCCTGTAGCCACCAGGTGGCGCTATGTCTATAACTAAACATTGGCATGTAGATGTCTTCAGACCAATACTTTTATCAAACATATGAAGTTTGGTGCAGATTGAACATGGTATGTTTGAGTTAGTGTAAAGCATGATATATCCTGTTGTCAGCAGGTGGCGCTATCATTATATCTGAATTTTGGCCTTTAGATATCTTCAGGTCAGGGCTCTTACCAAATACGTGAATTTTGGTGCAGATTGGACATTGAATGCTTGAGTTAGTTTAAAAGAAGTAATTTGCTGTTGCCAGCAGGTGGCACTATATCTTTAACTGAACATTGGCATTTAGATATCTTCAGACCAATATTTTTATCAAAAGTGTGAAGTTTGGTGCAGATTGGACATTGCATGTTTAAGATAGTGTAAAAGAAGTCATTTCCTGTTGCCAGCAGGTGGCGCTCTAATTATAATGTAATATTCGTATTTAGATGTGTTCAGGCCTGGATTCTTATCGAACGTGTGAAGTCTGGGGCAGATCGGACATTGTATGGCTGAGTTACAACAACTTTTATTCCCATGGCGAGACATCGAAATTTGTGATGCCGCCATGGACACGCCCTTTAACGAAAACTCTTGATCTTCGCAATTTAACATCACAAAGGCCTTTAGGTTAGACTGACCTACATATTATGTTTATATCATTAAATCTCTAGGAGGAGTTCGTTACAGAGTAAAACATGTCACTTCCTGTTGCCAGCAGGTGGCGCTATGACTATAACTGAATATGGGCACTTAGATCTCTTCAGGTCAGGATTCTTATCAAACGTGTGAAGTTTGGTGTAGATCGGACATAGCATGCCTGAGATATAACAACTTCCTGTTTCATGGCGAAACATCAAAATTTGACAGGACGCCACGGACACGCCCTCCGATGAAAACTCTAGATCTTCGCAATTTAACGTCACAAAGGGCTTTAGATTACAATGACCAATTTTGGTGTTCATCTGAATAAATCTCTGGGAGGAGTTTCTTAAAGTATGACACCTGAAAATGGCAAAAATGACACAAAATATGACGAGAAAATTCAAAATTGCCGACTTCATGTTGGGTTTCTGATTTCGTACCTGGAGACTTTTTTGTAGGTATTGTTAAGTTACATAAGTGTACCGATTTTCGTACATGTACGTGAAACGTAGCTCGATGCGCACTCCGCTGAATATTTATAGGTGGCGCTGTCGAGCCATTTTGCCACACCTACTTCTGAAACCCATATCAGACGTAAATTTTCAACAGTTCTGACGCGTGTGCAAAGTTTCCTGACTTTTCGAGCATGTTTAGGCCCTCTAAAATGCGATTTAGTTTGGAGAAGAAGAAGAAGAAGAAGAAGAAGAAGAAGAAGAAACGGAGCAGATTCAATAGGGTCCTCGCACCATCGGTGCTCGGTCTCTAATTAAAGCTGCAAGCAGCGATGGAAGGGACCTCGCACCCAGCACCGCCAACCGGTGGCTTCAGAAAGACAGGGAACGGTGAGCAATATGCATTTAAAAATGTAAATATAGAGGAATGTGTCAGTCATTTATATGTGCCAAACCTGCTGCCAGCTGGTGGCGCTATGTCCATAACTGAACATTAACATGTCTTCAGTCTAGCACTTTTATCAAACATATGAAGTTTGGTGCAGATTGAACATAGTATGTTTGAGTTAGTGTAAATCCTGACACATCCTGTTGTCAACAGGTGGCGCTATGATTACATCTGAATATTGGTCTTTAGATATCTTCAGGCTAGGAATCTTACCAAATATGTGAAGGTTGGTGCAGATTGGACAATGCATGTTTAAGTTGGTGTAAAACAAGTAATTTCCTGTAGCCACCAGGTGGCGCTATGTCAATAACTAAACATTGGCATGTAGATGTCTTCAGACCAATACTTTTATCAAACATATGAAATTTGGTGCAGATTGAACATGGTATGTTTGAGTTAGTGTAAAGCATGATATATCCTGTTGTCAGCAGGTGGCGCTATGATTATATCAGATTTTTGGCCTTTAGGTGTTTTCATGCCAGGGCTCTTACCAAATATGTGAAGTTTGGTGCAGATTGGACATTGCATGTTTAAGATAGTGTAAAACAAGTAATTTCCTGTTGCCAGCAGGTGGCGCTATGAATTTATATGAATATTGTCACTTAGATCTTTTCAGGTCAGGAGTCTTGTCAAACATGTGAAGTTTGGTAAAGATTGGACATTGCATGTTTAAGTTAGTGTAAAACAAATCATTTCCTGTTGCCAGCAGGTGGCGCTCTGATTATAATGGAATATTCGTATTTAGATGTGTTCAGGCCTGGATTCTTATCGAACATGTGAAGTCTGGGGCGGATCGAACATTGTATGGATGAGTTACAACAACTTTTATTCCCTTGGCGAGACATCGAAATCTGTGATGCCGCCAAGGACACGCCCTTTCACGAAAACTCTAGATCTTCGCAATTTAACATCACAAGGGCCTTTAGGTTAGACTGACCAAATAATGTGTTGATGTCATTAAATCTCTAGGAGGAGTTAGTTACAGAGTAAAACATGTCACTTCCTGTTTCCAGCAGGTGGCGCTATTACTATAACTGAATATGGTCATGTAGATCTCTTCATATCAGGAGTCTTATCAAACATGTGAAGTTTGGTGCAGGTCGGACATAGCATGCCTGAGTTATAACAACTTCCTGTTTCATGGCGAAACATCGAAATTTGACAGGACGCCACGGACACGCCCTTCGATGAAAACTCTAGATCTTCGCAATTTAATGTCTTAAAGGGCTTTAGATTGCAATGACCAATTTTGGTGTTCATGCAAATAAATCTCTGGGAGGAGTTCGTTAAAGTATGACACCTGCAAATGGCAAAAATGTCACTAAATATGACAAGAAAATTCAAAATAACCGACTTCCTGTTGGGTTTCGGATTTCGTTCCAGGATACTTTTTTGTAGGTATTGTTATGTTACATGAGTGTACCGATTTACATACATGTACGTGAAACGTAGCCTGAGGGCTCTCCGCTGAATCAGTATAGGTGGCGCTGTCAAGCCATTTTGCCACACCTACTTCTGAAACCCATATTCAGATGTGTTTAGGCCTGGATTCTTATCGAACATGTGAAGCCTGGGGCAGATCGAACATTGTATGGCTGAGTTACAACAACATTTATTCCCAAGGCGAGACATCGAAATTTGACAGGACGCCACGGACACGCCCTCCCATGAAAACTCTAGATCTTCGCAATTTAACATCACAAAGGCCTTTAGGTTAGACTGACCTAAATATTATGTTGATGTCATTCAATTTGTAGGAGGAGTTAGTTACAGAGTAAAACATGTCACTTCCTGTTGCCAGCAGGTGGCGCTATTACTATAACTGAATATGGTCATGTAGATCTCTTCATATCAGGAGTCTTATCTAACATGTGAAGTTTGGTGCAGATCGGACATAGCATGCCTGAGTTATAACAACTTCCTGTTTCATGGCGAAACATCGAAATTTGAGAGGACGCCACGGACACGCCCTCCGATGAAAACTCTAGATCTTCGCAATTTAACGTCACAAAGGGCTTTAGATTGCAATGACCAATTTTGGTGTTCATCCGATTAAATCTCTGGGAGGAGTTCGTTAAAGTATGACACCTGCAAATGGCAAAAATGTCACTAAATATGACGCGAAAATTCAAAATAACCGACTTCCTGTTGGGTTTCGGATTTCGTTCCAGGAGACTTTTTTGTAGGTATTGTTATGTTACATGAGTGTACCGATTTTCATACATGTACGTGAAACGTAGCCCGAGGGCTCTCCGCTGAATGAGTATAGGTGGCGCTGTCGAGCCATTTTGCCACACCTACTTGAAACCATATAAGACGTACATTTCACCAGTTCTGATGCGTGTAAATTTCCTGACTTTTCGAGCATGTTTAGGCCCTCAAAAATGCGATTAAGTTTGGAAAAGAATAATAATAATAATAATAATAATAATAAATATAGCTGCAAGCAGCGATGGCGGGCCCAAGCGATGCAAAGCGCCACCCGGTGGCATCAGGAAAGCGGTGCCCAGCGGGCACATGCATTACAGTAACCCTCTAGCAGTCTGGTTTTAAGGGACACGGCAATTAAAGGGTTAATCCAAACCACCAACTCTGTGAAACACACACAGTTTAAACAGACGCTCTCTCTCTCTCTCTCTCAGTCTCTCTCACACATGCATTTACAGTAACCCTCTGGCAGTCTGGTTTTAAGGGATACAGCAATTAAAGGGTCAATCCAAACCATTAAGTCTGCGCAATACATACACACACAGAACAACATATAAAACTTTAGTAACACTTTGAAAAGGTTTCAGTTATTAACATTAACTATATTAATTAACATGATCAATACTTATAAAGCATCTAATAATGCCTGACTATTTTACTAACATAAAAAAAAAATGCTGTAAAAATATATTGTTCATTGTTAGTTAATGCATTAGCTACTGTCAACCTAAGATAATTTATTGTAAATTTTACCAACTCATTTTTGAGCCGCTATTCAGTCTGTATTCACACAGCGTGATGAGAGGCGTTTTGCTGCTCGAAACACAGAATATGTAGAGAGGTGGTACTGTTATTTATTTATAACCTATATTTTTACATGACTTAACAGGCGAGTCATAATATTAGTGAATATATTATATTGTAGTTTTATCTCTCGCCCCCTGGTTGAGAAACACTGACCTAAAGCGCATCTTCCAGCATTGTCTTCACGATCGCTCTATTAGGCATCACTGATGTGATGTTTAAAAAAAACATTTGTTTCTCATTTATTTGGTTCCACAGTATTTGCTGATTTTTATTTTATTTAAACACTGCTTGGCCTTAGAATTGCCGCTGATAACAAAGTCAAAGTAAAACGCGACCGGTGCTTAAAGGCTATTTAAAACCTAAGAAAAGGGGAAAAGAGGAAAACTCAAGCGACCCCCACCACGGTGATACCATTATAACCGGTGTGACATCAGGTCGATTAACGGTGGGAAAATTTCCTCACCGACACAACCCTAGCAGGCACATGCATTACAGTGACCCTCTAGCAGTTTGGATTTAAGGGATACATTAATGGAAGGGTTAATCCGAGCCATCAAGACACACACACACACAAAACAAAATAGAAAACTTTGGTAATCCTTTTAATAAGGTTTCAGTTATTAGCATTAACTATATTAATTAACATGAACAATAATTACTCTCTCTCTCTCTCTCTCTCTCTCTCTCACACACACACACACACACACACACACACACACAAATAACAATATATAAAACTTTTCAATAAGGTTTTAGCTTTTAACATTATACTTTCAATAAGGTTTCAGTTATTAGCATTAACTATATTAATTATCATGAACAATAATTATACAACATTTATTAATGTTAGTCTCTCTCACCCTCTCTCTCTCACACACGTGCACACACATACACACACACACACACACACACACACACACACACACACACACAGAACAATATATGAAACTTTTGTAGCAAACTGTTTTCAATAAGGTTTTAGCTTATAACATTATATAAGTTAAAATGAACAATAGTTTTATAGCATTTATGAATCTTAGTTAATTTTATGTTACAAATTGACTACTACATTATAAATAAAAATGTGGTACTGTACTTTTGTTACTGTACCATGACCTAAAATAAAATAAAAAATACTTACACAAATACAGTAAAAATATGTTGTTAGTACTAATACTCATGTTTAAAACAATATTATTAAACTACAGTTACAGCAGGGTATAGCATATAGTTACCCTAACCCTAATTCTCAATTCCAGCAAATTCAGCAATTCTAGCAAAATCACTAGCACGTCGTCCCGGGAATATTGGTTTAATACCAGTCGGGCTACCAATATATATCACTGCCCTGCCCTACGGGCTACCTTAAATACAGGGCTCCCGCAGGTCCTTATAAACTCCTTATTTTAGTTGTATCAAATTTAAGGTCGTAAAAAGTTGTAAATACGTTAAATGGTTTAAGAAAAGTCTTCATTTACAATTTCAAGAGGTCTTTCTGTTTAAATCGTGAAAGGGCTGATTAAACTTCAAAAGGCAATATTGTCATCGAATATTTATTTATTTGATATATAAATCAAAAACAGAGCTGTCAAATCACTACATGGTCTAGTGTCTGTGATTAATACAAAAAAAAACACTGCTATATACTGTTTGTTTTGCGTGTCTCTGAGTGAGCGGTTGTCATGTAACGTTACTTACTCAAATATGCTCGCTGGCGCGCTCAGTGTATAACAGCGTCTGCTGAGAGCCTCACTGACATTGAGAGAACAATTAATAATCCTTTCTTCCTTTTATTTGGGACAACCATTGTCAAATACACGCAAAGGTCTTCACTAACTTCACTTTACGTTACCCGTCTTCTCCTTCTCTGATTTGCGGAAGTTTAGACGATTAAAATGCGTATTACTGCCCTTCACTTCTACCCGTCAAAATAAAAGTCCCCTTTTTAACTTGAAGAAATTGACAGAAATTACGATTGTATTATAATGTAGACCACTTCTAAAATAATAATAACAAATAGAAAAATATAAGGAATATGATTTCCCCCTCATTTTAATTTACTAAATCTCTATTGTGCAGTCCTTTATGAAAGCATAAAATGATAAAAGTTATTTTCATTTGATTACATTTTAAGGCATTAATTAAATTGTTAAAGCTTTATACATTAATTTCATTACCACCATTTTTGATAGTATATTTGTATTAAGTCATAAAAATACAGAATCCAGAAAAATTAAGTCAAACTAGAATTTATGAATTGTTATGAATTATATTACTGATGAATATAAGTTGTTAAACTAATATATAAATCATTGATGAAATCTACTTGAATGTTTTTGATGTATTAAATTTGAATGAACATGCTTTGTAAAGCAAAAAAACCCTGCTCAGATTGTTTAATACCATGATACCATGCAAAAAAACACCAACCAAAAATGACTGATAATTTTTTTCTGGTGATTAAAGATATGTTTAAAAGTCTCTCTCTCTCTCTCTCTCTCTCTCTCAATTTTTCAATTTAAGTGTGCTTTATTGGCATGACAAAAACTATACATTTGTATTGCCAAAGCAATTGCAGCTGGGCTGCTCACAAGTAGTGCACATTTGAATTAACAGAAATAAAAATAAAAACAATAATAGTAATAAAACAAATATTTAAACCGTATTAAATATGTAGTGCAAAATGAATGACTATTGTAAGTATGTGATCGAAATAAAATTAAATAAGGTACAGTATAAGATTTATACAGGCAAAATATACATTTAAGTAATATAAAGGGGTAATATGTCATAATATAATCTACATGTGCTGGAAACATCAGCTCAGGGCAGACGGGGTGTCTTCTCTTCTGTGGTGACAGAGAGACACATATTGAGCAGCAAGCACACAGCAGGTCTTGTGTTCTCCGAGCAGATACGCTAGTTTCTCCTGGTCTGGAAGAGTTGTAAATGTGGGATGGATCTGCTGTATTTTGTCGTAGTACACTCTCCGTATATCTGTGTATTTGGAGCACTCTGTTAGGAAGTGCAGTTCTGTTTCCATCTGATTCAGGTCACAGTGTGAACACAATCTCTGCAAGCCATGTTTGTCTGTCTCTCCTCTCCCTCTCCTCCCTCAACCCTCCTCACTGTCACACTGAAAAGACAGCCCCCTCCATTCCACTTCACACACACAGGGCCGGCCCTACACACACACACATAAACACACACTCATAGAAGAGAGTAGACTGAGATGAAATGCCTGATAGTTTTTTAATTTTCTCTCATCCATAGAGTTTTGTAAAGTCATCAAACTAAACATACTTCCTCAGAATGACTTTTCCCTGCATGTAAAAAGTTTCAAAGTTTTTGTAAACTGCACTTTAAAGATATAAGAAAATTTCTGCTATCTTTTTTTACCCTCACTTTAATAAACCACTATTTAAACACCGTTCAAGCTATCCGCAAGCCGTTCGCAATTTAGCATCTTCAGTGTCTTGGCATCATGTTGACAAAGTTTGGTGTGAACTACTTGTTTCTTCTTGGAGGAGTATGAATTAGTTTGCAGCTTGATTATTCCAGAAATTGACATTAAAACAAAAATAGCCGGCTTCCTGTTGGTCGTAGCTAATGAGTGTAAATTAGAAAGTTGTCCGGCTTGATGAGAACAATATATGTACTGAGTTTGGTGACTGTAGCTAAAATTAACCCCCCATGTTTTGACAAAAGGTGGCGCTATAGAGTGCCTCCTCGCCCGTTTATGAGCTTTTGCCAGTGTCTATCTATAATTAATACTGATGTGTGTGTTGAGTTTTATGAAATTCTAAACATCTTAAGTGCCTCAAAATCACCAGAAGATATATTGAGGTTTGACACGTTGCCATGGCAACAATATTTTAGATATCAATATTCCCTTGACAGTTTCACATCGGCCGTTTTTTGACATTATTCTGATGAAGTTTGAAGCAAATTGGGTAAAAGTAAGATGCTGAATTCAAAGCATTTTGAAAATGACACACTTCCTGCTGCCAGTTGGTGGCGCTATAACTTTGCCTCATAATTGTCACATCGATGCGATCGGCTTCATACACCGAACAAACCACTGAATTGTGATCAAAATCAGACAATGTATGTGGACTTTATTAGACACTTCCTGTATCTCAATTCTCGCCATAACTTCATCGCCTCGCCACGGGCAAACCATTCGAGATATCAAAAATCCCTCCGCAATTTAGCATCCCCAATGTCTTGAGATCACGTTCACCGGGTTTGGTGCTCGTGTGTTGAAAATCCTGGGAGGAGTATTTCAAATTCCAGAGCATGTGCTTTTTAAACAGCCCTGAATAGCCGACTTCCTGTTGGGCGGAGCCCATGACATGTGACACAAAAGTTGTTCAGCTCGATAAGATCTATATGTGTACCGAGTTTCATATGAATACGTGCAAGTATGTGTGAGCTACACATCAAGTTTTCTGATGGTTTTCCAGGGGGCGCCGTAGAGCCTCTGTGCCACGCCTGGGTCCCAGCCTCAGCGGCGTCCTAACTGCCACGGGTTCCAATGTGTGTGCACATTTTCAAGAGTTTTTGACCATGTTAAGCCCCCCAAAAATGCCCGGATAGTCAAAAAAAAAAAAAAATCCTAAGGAAAACAATAGAATAGCTGACTTCCTGTTGGGCGCAGCCCATGACATGCGGTGCAAAAGTTGTTCGGCTCGATGAGATCTATATGTGTACCGAGTTTCATATTAATACGTGCAAGTATGTGTGAGCTACACATCAAGTTTTCTGATGTGTTCCAGGGGGCGCCGTAGAGCCTCTGTGCCACGCCTGGTCCCAGCCTCAGCGGCGTCCTAACTGCCATGAGGTTCCAATGTTTGTGCAAATTTTCAAGAGTTTTGACCATGTTAAGCCCCCAAAATGCCGGATAGCCTCAAAATCACCAAAAAGAATATTGAGGTTTGACACGTTGCCATGACAACAGTATTTTAGATATCAATAATCCCTTCACAGTTTCACATCGGCCGTGTTTTTACAGTATTCTGATGAAGTTTGAAGCAAATTGGGTAAAAGTAAGATGGTGAATTCAAAGCATTTTGAAAATGACACACTTCCTGTTGCCAGTTGGTGGCGCTATAACTTTGCCTCATAATTGTCACATCAATGCGATCGGCTTATACACCGAACAAACCGATGAGATCTATATGTGTACCGAGTTTCATATTAACGTGAAAGTATGTTTGAGCTACATCAAGTTTTCTGATGGTGTTCCAGGGGCGCCGTAGAGCCTCTGTGCCACGCCTGGGTCCCAACCTCAGCGGCGTCCTAAATGCCCTGGTTCCAATGTGTGTGCACATTTTCAAGAGTTTTTGACCATGTTAAGCCCCCCAAAAATGTCCGGATAGTCAAAAAAAAACTAAAAAAGAGTCCTAAGGAAAACAATAGAATAGCCGACTTCCTGTTGGGTGGAGCCCATGACATGCGGTGCAAAAGTTGTTCGGCTCGATGAGATCTATATGTGTACCGAGTTTCATATGAATACGTGCAAGTATGTGTGAGCTACACATCAAGTTTTCTGATGTGTTCCAGGGGGCGCCGTAGAGCCTCTGTGCCACGCCCTGGTCCCAGCCTCAGCGGCATCCTAACTGCCACGGGTTCCAATGTGTGTGCAAATTTTCAAGAGTTTTTGACCATGTTAAGCCCCCCAAAAATGCCGGATAGCCTCAAAATCACCAAAAAAGAATATTGAGGTTTGACACGTTGCCATGGCAACAGTATTTTAGATATCAATATTCCTTCAGAGTTTCACATCGGCCATGTTTTACAGTATTCTGATTAAGTTTGAAGCAAATTGGGTAAAAGTAAGATGGTGAATTCAAAGCATTTTGAAAATCACACACTTCCTGCTGCCAGTTGGTGGCGCTATAACTTTTGCCTCATAATTGTCACATCGATGCGATCGGCTTCATACACCGAACAAACCACTGAATTGTGATCAAAATCAGACAATGTATGTGGACTTTATTAGACACTTCCTGTCTCTCAATTCTCGCCATAACTTCATCGCCTCGCCACGGGCAAACCGTTTGAGATATCAAAAATCCCTCCGCAATTTAGCATCCCCAATGTCTTGAGATCACGTTCACCGAGTTTGGTGCTCCTGTGTTGAAAATCCTGGGAGGAGTATTTCAAATTCCAGAGCATGTGATTTTTAAACAGCCCTGAATAGCCGACTTCCTGTTGGGCGGAGCCCATGACATGCAGCGCAAAAGTTGTTCGGCTTGATGAGATCTATATGTGTACCGAGTTTCATATGAATACGTGCAAGTATGTGTGAGCTATTCATCAAGTTTTCTGATGGTGTTCCAGGGGCGCCAGAGCCTCTGTGCCACGCCCGGGTCCCAGCCTCAGCGGCGTCCTAACTGCCGCGGGTTCCAATGTGTGTGCACATTTTCAAGAGTTTTTGACCATGTTAAGCCCCCCAAAAATGCCCGGATAGTCGATAAAAAAAAAAAAAAAAAAAGAATCCGGAGGAAAACAATAGGGCCCTGCGCCTTTCTGGCTTGGGCCCTAATAATAATAATAATTAAAGCTGCAAGCAGCGATGGAAGGGACCTCGCCCGGCTCACCGCCGACCGGTGGCTTCAGAAAGACAGGGAACAGAGAGCAATATGCATTTAAAAATGCAAATATAGAGGAATATGTCAAAGTCATTTCTATGTACCAAACCTGCTGCCAGCTGGTGGCGCTATGTCCATAACTGAACATTAACATGTAGATGTCTTCAGTCTAGCACTTTTATCAAACATATGAAGTTTGGTGCAGATTGAACATAGTATGTTTGAGTTAGTGTAAAGCCTGACACATCCTGTTGTCAACAGATGGCGCTATGGTTACATCTGAATATTGGCCTTTAAATGTCTTCAGGGCAGGACTCTTACAAAATATGTGAAGTTTGGTGCAGATTGGATATTTCATGCTTAAGTTAGTGTAAAACAAACAATTTCCTGTTGCCAGCAGGTGGCGCTATGTCTATAACTAAACATTATCGTGTAGATATTATGAGACCAGTACTTTTATCAAACATATGAATTTTGGTGCAGATTGAACATGGTATGTTTGAGTTAGTGTAACGCATGATATATCCTGTGGTCAACAGGTGGCGCTATGATTACATCTGAATTTTGGCCTTTAGATGTCTTCAGGCCAGGAATCTTACCAAATATGTGAAGTTTGGTGCAGA
Source organism: Gymnocypris eckloni scoliostomus (assembly GCA_027564155.1). Taxonomy (NCBI): domain Eukaryota; kingdom Metazoa; phylum Chordata; class Actinopteri; order Cypriniformes; family Cyprinidae; genus Gymnocypris; species Gymnocypris eckloni. Next base: position 33,544,565 of record CM050422.1, read on the forward strand.
TTGGACATTGCATGTTTATGTTAGTGTAAATCAAGTCATTTCCTGTGGCCAGCAGGTGGCGCTCTGATTATAATGGAATATTCGTATTTAGATGTGTTCAGGCCTGGATTCTTATCGAACGTGTGAAGTCTGGGGCAGATCGGTTATTGCATGGCTGAGTTACAACAACTTTTATTCCCATGGCGAGACATCGAAATTTGTGATGCCGCCAAGGACACGCCCATTAGCGAAAACTCAAGCTCTTCGCAATTCAACATCACAAAGGCCTTTAGATTAAACTGACCTAAATATTATGTTGATGTCATTAAATCTCTAGGAGGAGTTAGTTACAGAGTAAAACATGTCACTTCCTGTTGCCAGCAGGTGGCGCTATGACTATAACTGAATATGGTCACGTCGATCTCTTCAAGTCCGGAGTCTTAACAAATATGTGAAGTTTGGTGTAGATTGGACATTGCATATTTACGTTAGTGTAAAACAAGTAATTTCCTGTTGCCAGCAGGTGGCGCTCTGATTATAATGGAATATTCGTATTTAGATGTGTTCAGGCCTTGATTCTTATCGAACCTGTGAAGTCTGGGGCAGATCGGTTATTGTATGGCTGAGTTACAACAACTTTTATTCCCATGGCGAGACATCGAAATTTGTGATGCCGCCATGGACACGCCCTTTAACGAAAACTCTAGATCTTCGCAATTTAACATCACAAAGGCCTTTAGGTTAGACTGACCTAAATATTATGTTTATGTCATTAAATCTCTAGGAGGAGTTAATTACAGAGTAAAACATGTCACTTCCTGTTGCCAGCAGGTGGCGCTATGACTATAACTGAATATGGTCACTTAGATCTCTTCAGGTCAGGATTCTTATGAAACGTGTGAAGTTTGGTGTAGATCGGACATAGCATGCCTGAGATATAACAACTTCCTGTTTCATGGCGAGACATCGAAATTTGACAGGACGCCACGGACACGCCCTTTAACGAAAACTCTAGATCTTCGCAATTTAACATTACAAAGGCCTTTAGGTTAGACTGACCTAAATATTATGTTGATGTCATTAAATTTGTAGGAGGAGTTAGTTACAGAGTAAAACATGTCACTTCCTGTTGCCAGCAGGTGGTGCTATTACTATAACTGAATATGGTCATCTAGATCTATTCATATCAGGAGTCTTATCAAACATGTGAAGTTTGGTGCAGATCGGACATAGCATGCCTGAGATATAACAACTTCCTGTTTCATGGCGAAACATCGAAATTTGAGAGGATGCCACGGACACGCCCTTCGATGAAAACTCTAGATCTTCGCAATTTAACGTCACAAAGGGCTTTAGATTGCAATGACCAATTTTGGTGTTCATCCGATTAAATCTCTGGGAGGAGTTCGTTAAAGTATGACACCTGCAAATGGCAAAAATGTCACTAAATATGACGAGAAAATTCAAAATAACCGACTTCCTGTTGGGTTTCGGATTTCGTTCCAGGAGACTTTTTTGTAGGTATTGTTATGTTACATGAGTGTACCGATTTTCATACATGTACGTGAAACGTAGCCTGAGGGCTCTCCGCTGAATGAGTATAGGTGGCGCTGTCGAGCCATTTTGCCACACCTACTTCTGAAAACCATATAAGACGTAAATTTCCACCAGTTCTGATGCGTGTGCAAAATTTCCTGACTTTTTGAGCATGTTTAGGCCCTCAAAAATGCGATTAAGTTTGGAAAAGAATAATAATAATTAAAGCTGCAAGCAGCGATGGAAGGGACCTCGCACGGCTCACCGCCGACCGGTGGCTTCAGAAAGACAGGGAACGGTGATCAATATGCATTTAAAAAGGTAAATATAGAGGAATGTGTCATAGTCATTTATACGTTTCAAACCTTCTGCCAGCTGGTGGCGCTATGTCCATAACTGAACATTAACATGTAGATGTCTTCAGTCTAGCACTTTTATCAAACATATGAAGTTTGATGCAGATTGAACATGGTATGTTTGAGTTAGTGTAAAGTCTGGCATATCCTGTTGTCAACAGGTGGCGCTATGATTACATCTGAATATTGGCCTTTAGATGTCTTCAGGCCAGGACGCCTACCAAATATGTCAAGTTTGGTGCAGATTGGACATTGCATGTTTAAGTTAGTGTAAAACAAGTCATTTCCTGTAGCCAGCAGGTGGCGCTATGTATTTATATGAATATGGTCACTTAGATCTCTTCAGGTCAGGAGTCTTATCAAGCGTGTGAAGTTTGGGGCAGATCGGACATTTTATGGCTGAGTAACAACAACTTTTATTCCCATGGCGAGACATCGAAATTTGTGATGCCGCCAAGGACACGCCCATTAGCGAAAACTCAAGCTCTTCGCAATTTAACATCACAAAGGCCTTTAGATTAAACTGACCTAAATATTATGTTGATGTCATTAAATCTCTAGGAGGAGTTAGTTACAGAGTAAAACATGTCACTTCCTGTTGCCAGCAGGTGGCGCTATGACTATAACTGAATATGGTCACTTAGATCTCTTCAGGTCAGGATTCTTATCAAACATGTGAAGTTTGGTGTAGATCGGACATAGCATGCCTGAGATATAACAACTTCCTGTTTCATGGCGAAACATCAAAATTTGACAGGGCGCCACGGACACGCCCTCCGATGAAAACTCTAGATCTTCGCAATTTAACGTCACAAAGGGCTTTAGATTACAATGACCAATTTTGGTGTTCATCCGAATAAATCTCTGGGAGGAGTTCGTTAAAGTATGACACCTGAAAATGGCAAAATGACACAAAATATGACGAGAAAATTCAAAATAACCGACTTCCTGTTGGGTTTCTGATTTCGTACCTAGAGACTTTTTTGTAGGTATTGTTAAGTTACATGAGTGTACCGATTTTCGTACATGTACGTGAAACGTAGCTCGAGGCGCACTCCGCTGAATATTTATAGGTGGCGCTGTCGAGCCATTTTGCCACACCTACTCCTGAAACCCATATCAGACGTAAATTTTCACCAGTTCTGATGCGTGTGCAAAGTTTCCTGACTTTTCGAGCATGTTTAGGCCCTCTAAAATGCGATTAAGTTTGGAGAAGAATAATAATAATAATAATAATAATAATAAACGGAGCAGATTCAATAGGGTCCTCTGCACCATCGGTGCTCGGTCCCTAATTAAAGCTGCAAGCAGCGATGGAAGGGACCTCGCACCCAGCACCGCCAACCGGTGGCTTCAGAAAGACAGGGAACGGTGAGCAATATGCATTTAAAAAGGTAAATATAGAGGAATGTCATAGTCATTTATATGTGTCAAACCTGCTGCCAGCTGGTGGCGCTATGTCCATAACTGAACATTAACATGTAGATGTCTTCAGTCTAGCACTTTTATCAAACATATGAAGTTTGGTGCAGATTGAACATAGTATGTTTGAGTTAGTGTAAAGCCTGACACATCCTGTTGTCAACAGGTGGCGCTATGATTACATCTGAATATTGGCCTTTAGATGTCTTCAGGCCAGGAATCTTACCAAATATGTGAAGTTTGGTGCAGATTGGACATTGCATCTTTAAGTTGGTGTAAAACAAGTAATTTCCTGTAGCCACCAGGTGGCGCTATGTCTATAACTAAACATTGGCATGTAGATGTCTTCAGACCAATAGTTTTATCAAACATGTGAAGTTTGGTGCAGATTGAACATGGTATGTTTGAGTTAGTGTAAAGCATGATATATCCTGTTGTCAACAGGTGGCGCTATGATTACATCTGAATATTGGCCTTTAGATGTCTTCAGGCCAGGAATCTTACCAAATATGTGAAGTTTGGTGCAGATTGGACATTGCATCTTTAAGTTGGTGTAAAACAAGTAATTTCCTGTTGTCAGCAGGTGGCGCTATGATTATATCAGATTTTTGGCCTCTAGGTGTTTTCAGGCCAGGACTTTTACCAAATATGTGAAGTTTGGTGCAGATTGGAGATTGCATGTTTAAGATAGTGTAAAAGAAGTAATTTCCTGTTGCCAGCAGGTGGCGCTCTAATTATAATGAAATATTCGTATTTAGATGTGTTCAGGCCTGGATTCTTATCGAACGTGTGAAGTCTGGGGCAGATCGGACATTGTATGGCTGAGTTACAACAACTTTTATTCCCATGGCGAGACATCGAAATTTGTGATGCCGTCATGGACACGCCCTTTAACGAAAACTCTAGATCTTCGCAATTTAACATCACAAAGACCTTTAGGTTAGACTGACCTAAATATTATGTTTATGTCATTAAATCTGTAGGAGGAGTTAGTTACAGAGTAAAACATGTCACTTCCTGTTTCCAGCAGGTGGCGCTATGACTATAACTGAATATGGTCACTTAGATCTCTTCAGGTCAGGATTCTTATCAAACGTGTGAAGTTTGGTGTAGATCGGACATAGCATGCCTGAGATATAATAACTTCCTGTTTCATGGCGAAACATCAAAATTTGACAGGACGCCACGGACACGCCCTCCGATGAAAACTCTAGATCTTCGCAATTTAACGTCACAAAGGCTTTAGATTACAATGACCAATTTTGGTGTTCATCCGAATAAATCTCTGGGAGGAGTTCGTTAAAGTATGACACCTGAAAATGGCAAAAATGATACAAAATCTGACGAGAAAATTCAAAATAGCCGACTTCCTGTTTGGTTTCTGATTTCGTACCAAGAGACTTTTTTGTAGGTATTGTTAAGTTACATGAGTGTACCGATTTTCGTACATGTACGTGAAACGTAGCTCGAGGCGCACTCCGCTGAATATTTATAGGTGGCGCTGTCGAGCCATTTTGCCACACCTACTTCTGAAACCCATATCAGACGTAAATTTTCACCAGTTCTGATGCGTGTGCAAAGTTTCCTGACTTTTCGAGCATGTTTAGGCCCTCTAAAATGCGATTAAGTTTGGAGAAGAATAATAATAATAATAATAATAATAATAATAATAATAATAAACGGAGCAGATTCAATAGGGTCCTCTGCACCATCGGTGCTCGGTCCCCTAATAATAAGCGAACAGATTCAATAGGGTCCTCGCACCATCGGTGCTCGGTCCCTAATTAAAGCTGCAAGCAGCGATGGAAGGACCTCGCACCCAGCACCGCCAACCGGTGGCTTCAGAAAGACAGGAGCGGTGAGCAATATGCATTTAAAAGGTAAATATAGAGGAATGTGTCATAGTCATTTATATGTGCCAAACCTGCTGCCAGCTGGTGGCGCTATGTCCATAACTGAACATCAACATGTAGATGTCTTCAGTCTAGCACTTTTATCAAACATATGAAGTTTGGTGCAGATTGAACATAGTATGTTTGAGTTAGTGTAAAGCCTGACACATCCTGTTGTCAACAGGTGGCGCTATGATTACATCTGAATATTGGCCTTTAGATGTCTTCAGGCCAGGAATCTTACCAAATGTGTGAAGTTTGGTGCAGATTGGACAATGCATGTTTAAGTTGGTGTAAAACAAGTAATTTCCTGTAGCCACCAGGTGGCGCTATGTCTATAACTAAACATTGGCATGTAGATGTCTTCAGACCAATACTTTTATCAAACATATGAAGTTTGATGCAGATTGAACATGGTATGTTTGAGATAGTGTAAAACATGATATATCCTGTTGTCAGCAGGTGGCGCTATGATTATATCTGAATTTTGGCCTTTAGATATCTTCAGGTCAGGGCTCTTACCAAATACGTGAATTTTGGTGCAGATTGGACATTGAATGCTTAAGTTAGTTTAAAGAAGTAATTTGCTGTTGCCAGCAGGTGGCGCTATATCTTTAACTGAACATTGGCATAGATATCTTCAGACCAATATTTTTATTAAAAGTGTGAAGTTTGGTGCATATTGGACATTGCATGTTTAAGATAGTGTAAAGAAGTCATTTCCTGTTGCCAGCAGGTGGCGCTCTATATATAATGAAAATATTATTTAGATGTGTTCAGGTCTGGATTCTTATCGAGCGTGTGAAGTCTGGGGCAGATCGGACATTGTATGGCTGAGTTACAACAACTTTTATTCACATGGCGAGACATCAAAATTTGTGATGCCGCCATGGACACACCCTAACGAAAACTCTAGATCTTCGCAATTTAACATCACAAAGGCCTTTAGGTTAGACTGACCTAAATATTATGTTGATGTCATTAAATCTCTAGGAGGAGTTAGTTACAGAGTAAAACATGTCACTTCCTGTTGCCAGCAGGTGGCGCTATGACTATAACTGAATATGGTCACTTAGATCTCTTCAGGTCAGGATTCTTATCAAACATATGAAGTTTGGTGTAGATCGGACATAGCATGCCTGAGATATAACAACTTCCTGTTTCATGGCGAAACATCAAAATTTGACAGGCGCCACGGACACGCCCTCCAATGAAAACTCTAGATCTTCGCAATTTAACGTCACAAAAGGCTTTAGATTACAATGACCAATTTTGGTGTTCATCCGAATAAATCTCTGGGAGGAGTTCGTTAAAGTATGACACCTGAAAATGGCAAAAATGACACAAAATATGACGAGAAAATTCAAAATAGCCGACTTCCTGTTGGGTTTCTGATTTCGTACCCGGAGACTTTTTTGTAGGTATTGTTAAGTTACATAAGTGTACCGATTTTCGTACATGTCGTGAAAGCGTAGCTCGAGGCGCACTCCGCTGAATATTTATAGGTGGCGCTGTCGAGCCATTTTGCCACACCTACTTCTGAATCCCATATCAGGCGTAAATTTTCACCAGTTCTGGGCGTGTGCAAAGTTTCCTGACTTTTCGAGCATGTTTAGGCCCTCTAAAATGCGATTAAGTTTGGAGAAGAAGAAGAAGAAGAAGAAGAAGAAGAATTAAAGCTGCAAGCAGCAATGGAAGGGACCTCGCACCCGGCTCACCGCCGACTGGTGGCTTCAGAAAGATAGGGAACGGTGAGCAATATGCATTTAAAAATGCAAATATAGAGGAATATGTCAAAGTCATTTATATGTGCCAAACCTGCTGCCAGCTGGTGGCGCTATGTCCATAACTGAACATTAACATATAGATGTCTTCAGGCTAGCACCTTTATCAAACATATGAAGTTTGGTGCAGATTGAACATAGTATGTTTGAGTTAGTCTAAAGCCTGACACATCCTGTTGTCAACAGATGGCGCTATGGTTACATCTGAATATTGGCCTTTAAATGTCTTCAGGTCAGGAGTCTTACCAAATATGTGAAGTTTGGTGCAGATTGGACATTGCATGTTTAAGTTAGTGTAAATCAAATCATTTCCTGTTGCCAGCAGGTGGCGCTCTGATTATAATGTAATATTCATATTTAGATGTGTTCAGGCCTGGATTCTTATCGAACGTGTGAAGTCTGAGGCAGATCGGTTATTGCATGGCTGAGTTACAACAACTTTTATTCCCATGGCGAGACATCGAAATTTGTGATGCCGCCAAGGACACGCCCATTAGCGAAAACTCAAGCTCTTCGCAATTTAACATCACAAAGGCCTTTAGATTAAACTGACCTAAATATTATGTTGATGTCATTAAAACTCTAGGAGGAGTTAGTTACAGACAAAAACATGTCACTTCCTGTTGCCAGCAGGTGGCGCTATGACTATAACTGAATATGGTCACTTAGATCTCTTCAGGTCAGGATTCTTATCAAACATGTGAAGTTTGGTGCAGATCGGACATAGCATGCCTGAGATATAACAACTTCCTGTTTCATGGAGAAACATCAAAATTTGACAGGACTTCACTGACACGCCCTCCGATGAAAACTCTAGATCTTCGCAATTTAACGTCACAAAGGGCTTTAGATTACAATGACCAATTTTGGTGTTCATCTGGAAATATCTCTGGGAGGAGTTCGTTAAAGTATGACACCTGAAAATGGCAAAAATGATACAAAATATGACGAGAAAATTCAAAATAGCTGACTTCCTGTTTGGTTTCTGATTTCGTACCCAGAGACTTTTTTGTAGGTATTGTTAAATTACATGAGTGTACCGATTTTCGTACATGTACGTGAAACGTAGCTCGAGGCGCACTCCGCTGAATATTTAAAGGTGGCGCTGTCGAGCCATTTTGCCACACCTACTCCTGAAACCCATATCAGATGTAAATTTTCACCAGTTCTGATGCGTGTGCAAAGTTTTCTGACTTTTCGAGCATGTTTAGGCCCTCTAAAATGCGATTAAGTTTGGAGAAGAAGAAGAAGAAGAAGAAGAAGAAGAAGAAGAAGAAGAATTAAAGCTGCAAGCAGCGATGGAAGGGACCTCGCCCGGCTCACCGACGACCGGTGGCTTCAGAAAGACAGGGAACGATGAGCAATATGCATTTTAAAAGGTAAATATAGAGGAATATTTCAAAGTCATTTACATATACCAAACCTGCTGCCTGCTGGTAGTGAAACGTCCATAACTGAACATTAACATGTCGATGTCTACAGGCTAGAACTTTGATCAAACATATGAAGTTTGGTGAAGATTGAACATTGCATGTTTAAGCTAGTGTAAAACAAGTAATTTCCTGTTGCCAGCAGGTGGCGCTATGTCTATAACAAAAAAATTGGCACGTAGATGTCTTCAGGGCATGGCTCTTATAAAACATGTGTAGTTTGGTGCAGATTGGACATTGCATGTTTAAGTTAGTGTAAAACAAGTAATATCCTGTTGCCAGCAAGTGGCGCTATGAATTTATATGAATATTGTCACTTAGATCTTTTCAGGTCAGGAGTCTTGTCAAACATGTGAAGTTTGGTAAAGATTGGACATTGCATGTTTAAGTTAGTGTAAAACAAGCCATTTCCTGTTGCCAGCAGGTGGCGCTCTGATTATAATGGAATATTCGTATTTAGATGTGTTCAGGCCTGGATTCTTATCGAACATGTGAAGTCTGGGGCAGATCGAACATTGTATGTCTGAGTTACAACAACATTTATTCCCATGGCGAGACATCAAAATTTGACAGGACGCCACGGACACGCCCTCCCATGAAAACTCTAGATCTTCGCAATTTAACATCACAAGGGCCTTTAGGTTAGACTGACCAAATAATGTGTTGATGTCATTAAGTCTCTAGGAGGAGTTAGTTACAGAGTAAAACATGTCACTTCCTGTTGCCAGCAGGTGGCGCTATTACTATAACTGAATATGGTCATGTAGATCTCTTCATATCAGGAGTCTTATCAAACATGTGAAGTTTGGTGCAGATCGGACATAGCATGCCTGAGTTATAACAACTTCCTGTTTCATGGCGAAACATCGAAATTTGAGAGGACGCCACGGACACGCCCTCAGATGAAAACTCTAGATCTTCGCAATTTAACGTCACAAAGGGCTTTAGATTGCAATGACCAATTTTGGTGTTCATCCGATTAAATCTCTGGGAGGAGTTCGTTAAAGTATGACACCTGCAAATGGCAAAAATGTCACTAAATATGACGAAAATTAAAAATAACCGACTTCCTGTTGGGTTTCGGATTTCGTTCAGGAGACTTTTTGTAGGTATTGTTAAGTTACATAAGTGTACCGATTTTCATACATGTCGTGAAAGCGTGGCGGAGCTCTCCGCTGAATCAGTATAGGTGGCGCTGTCGAGCCATTTTGCCACACCTACTTCTGAAAACCATATAAGACGTAAATTTTCACCAGTTCTGATGCGTGTGCAAAGTTTCCTGACTTTTCGAGCATGTTTAGGCCCTCTAAAATGCGATTAAGTTTGGAGAAGAAGAAGAAGAAGAAGAAGAAGAAGAAACAGAGCAGATTCAATTGGGTCCTCGCACCATATGTGGGTTTGATTACAGAGGTGCGAGGATTCACTGACACACAGAAGGAGCAGTACTTCAGAAAGAGAATCACAGATAAGACTCTGGCTGAAAGAATCATCTCACACATTAAGACGTCTCGTAGTCTCTACATCATGTGCCACATTCCTGTGTTCTGCTGGATCACAGCCACAGTACTTCAGGATATTCTCATCCAGAACAGTGAAGAGAGCATCAGCACAACACTCACTGAAATGTACATCCACTTCCTGCTGATACAGATGAACATGAAGAACCAGAAGTACGATGACCAAGAAGAAAGAGAATCTACAAAGAACTTAGATTCAAATAGAGATGATTTTGAAGTTAGCCAAGCTAGCGTTTGAACAGCTGAAGAATGAAAACATTGTGTTCTACGAGAAAGATCTGAAAGCATGTGGTATTGATGTGAGTAAAGACACTGAGTTCACAGGAATGATCGCTGAGATCTTTAAGAAGGAAACTATACTTCATAAGAAGAAGGTTTTCTGCTTTGTGCATCTGAGTGTTCAAGAGTTTCTCGCTGCAGTGCATGTGTTCCTCTGTTACCTGAACAAGAACATGCAGGAGCTTCAGTTTTTCTTTGATAAGCCAAAAAAAATGATCACATTGCAGGAGCTACTGCAGAATGCTGTTGATAAAGCCATGGAGAGTCAGAAAGGACACCTGGACCTGTTCCTGCGGTTTCTGTTGGGCATTACACTGGAATCCAGTCAAAACCTGCTCCAAGGTCTGATCACACACAATGGAAGACACCACAGAGAGCATCAGACAAACAACTGAACACATTAAACAAGTTCAAAACGAGGATATCTCAGATGAAGCTTCGGTCAACCTGTTCTACTGCTTGATTGAGCTCAAGGATCATTCATTATATGAGGAACTCCAGAGATATCTCAGTTCAGATGCACATCCAGGAAGAGACCTCTCATCTTCAATGTGCACCGTGCTGACCACAGTAATGCTGATGTCAGAGAAGGTGCTGGATGAGTTCAACCCAAAGACATACACTTCAGAACAAGCAGGATTTGCAAGACTCGTTCCAGCTATGAGATGCTGTAAAAAAGCCCTGTGAGTAATTTCACTGACTGCCGTTTGATCAAATATTTTATTCTACATCACTAAACAATCAAATGTCAAAATATTATGTAAAATATCTTGTTTTCCTTATTATGAAGGGTACAATAAGTTATTGCAGAAACACTGAACATCAGAAAATGATCAGCATATCCTTCTGTTTTGGCAGATTTGACGGCTGTGGTTTTGATGAAACATGCTGTGAAACTGTATCTTCAGCTCTCCAATCATCAAACTCTCATCTGACAGAGCTGGACCTGGGTGTCAATCGCCTGCAGGATTCAGGAGTGAAGCTGCTGTATGATGGACTGAAGAGTTCACACTGTCAGCTGAACATACTGAGGTTTGACATTCACTGTGTTACAATATGTGGATAATTCAGCGTTTTATAACTATAGCTAGCAGATTTTCCCATTTATATTGTAGAATGAATGTATCAGTGATTCTTCTCCAAGGACACAAGGCAGGCAATGTCTACTCAAAAACCTGATGAGAAAGCAATCCGGCTTTCCAAGCATCCAAGGAAACCTGGAATTTTGTATTATGGAATAATTGAAATAATGAAATAATACCTACATTTCTTTAAGTGATTCTTTTGAACAGTTTGTTTCAATTTATAATTTAATGTTAATTTAAAACATGCTTTATGCATTTATTATAGTAGCTCTATTTCGCTTCGTCAATCAAATTCTCTGCACATGGTTATATACATTTTTATATTATATTACTTGCCTCATTTGAGTAGGATATATTTAGTGTGTTGATAACATGAACCGCTGTGACGAGAGCATGTGAGCGAAGCGGCGCGGTGTGATGCTCAGCTCAATATTCTGCTTTGTGTGCGTGCGCTAAGCTCATTCGCTCAGGGCAAAAGCAAACGCTCCACTAATGTTCCGCTCTTGCTCACCGGTACACCAAATCCTGCTCAGATCATGCTCTCACATTAAATGTTTGTTTTCCGTAAAAAATTAGATTATTGAAAAAAAAAAAAAAATTAAAGCAGCAGTCCGATAAGTAACGGTTATGTTTCAGAGTGACGTTCAGCTTGTAGAATTGTATCAATTTAAATGTATTAAATAAAAATTATTAATTTAAAAATGTGTCTTGTTTTTGAAGCCACTTGGCAAACCTTTGTTAAAAAATTTTTTTTTAACTATACTTTTCCATGAAAACACCGCTTCAGTTATTGTGCAACAGAACATTCAAAACACGCACACAATATGAAATGCAGTTATAGAATTTCACAAAATACACCTTGCTTATCAGGCCCATGAAAACACACACAAGTTGAAATGCACTTAACAAATAATTATTTTGTAGCATAAATAAAATTAATACACTTTCTAAGATTAAAATAGAGCTAAACTGTGGGGAAATGCGGTCTATTAGAATGTCTGTCAATCTTCACAGGATTTTTGAATTAACTTTTAGAAACATGATCTTAGACAAACTATTGCTCAGCCTATTCCACAGATTCTCAAACCAGCAAACTGCCAAAGGGCGTTCTGGGTTGAGCGAGCGGAGCGGGATCTTCAGAAAGGTGCTCTCTACTCTGAAGGAAATAAGACCGCTACGCTCCCCGCGAGCTCCACTCCGCTCACATGCTCTGGCTGTGACCAGATTCAGAGTCAGTGAGTTGAACTGGATCAAATTGTTCATGAGTCAGTTTGATTTGCTGCAAATTTAACACTCAGGAGTTGATCCTGAGGGATTTTTTGGATCTTGGAGATTTTTGACAAGCCCTGACATTTGTGCTTATTTCTTTTACTAATACCATTTTAATGACTTTTTAATGTCTACTATTTTAATGTTTATGTTGTATTTAGGACAAACATGCAGTCCAGATTATAAACCTGATAAACACATTAATATGGCTGTTTTTTGTTCTCTTCACAGGCTATATGGATGTAATCTCACTGCTCAGTCTTGTGAGAGTTTGTCATCAGCTCTACAATCCTCAAACTCCTGTCTGAGAGAGCTGGACCTGAGTAACAATGACCTGCAGGATTCAGGAGTGAAGCTGCTTTCTGACGGACTGAAGAGAAACTGTAAGCTGGAGATATTGAGGTCTGATTTCAAACACTTTCATATATATATTTTTGCATTAATCATTAAAAATCACATTGCTAAGATTTATTGTGTGTGCAATTACTGTTTTTCTCATTCAGGTTTTCCATATGTAATCTCACTGCTCAGTCTTGTAAGAGTTTGTCATCAGCTCTACAATCCTCAAACTCCCGTCTGAGAGAGCTGGACCTGAGTAACAATGACCTGCAGGATTCAGGAGTGACGCTGCTTTCTGATGGACTGAAGAGAAACTGTAAGCTGGAGATATTGAGGTATTTTGTTTCCATAAATTGATTAACAATATGCTACCACCAGGGCCGGCTCTGGCCAATTTGCTGCCCTAGGCATGATTTTACCTGGTGCCCCTTGCCTCACATTAGTGAATATTACCTAACTTGAACTAACAATGAACAATACATTTAACACAATTAAACTAAATTAAATATTAAGAATAATCACATCTGGTATTCCTGCACAAAACTGAATTAGCATACATTAGGCTACAGTTTAATCTTCTAAATAAATGTTAAACTTGTTGTATTTCCAGTAGATGCAGCAGTGTTCTACTAGACCATTCTAATGTTTTCACCATGAATTATAGCCTACTGAGAAACATACATCTTTAAAGTGCAATTTACATTCATTTTACTTATTTGATAAGTCCAGTAATAGTCCTATACAAACATTACTAAATTTGGCAATTCAAACAAAAAATACAATAAATCCCCAAACTACACAACTGTCGTGTAAAAATATGATTCAAACATGTTGTCATGTTACACGAAAAATTACACTTATGTTACAAAATCTCGGATCTCTGGAACTCCAGAGATTGTTATTATCCTATTTTAAACTTTTAGACTATAGGCTTTCTAGACTAGGCTAGATTTATGTCTAAAGATTTATGCATCTCACAAATATGTTGTGTATGAAATAATGTTTGTGTTCATGTGTAAAACAACAAACTGATGATTTATATGCTTAATCATCTGTAATTGTGTATATATATATATATATATATAATTAAAAACTTGGTGAGAAAGAATAGAATCTAACCCAATCAAATACAGAAAGTTCAAAATTAGTTTCTGGAAAATATTAACATCTTCCTTTAAATGTACTGTATGCAAAGTAATGTAAAGGTATACTGTAATGTCACTGTAAACTTACATTTTCAGGAGGTATATACTTTAAAATAACTTTGGGAAGAGTCCAACTAGTAAATATGTTCAAGTATATGTAACAATAACACATTATCTAATGCAAATAAGAAACATTACTTACTTGGCTTAAATGATCTCCTCTGCTGGATCAAATGGCACGTTGCATCGCGTTCTTCTTCTAAGGTAAATTATGGGATATTCCTCAGCGTGACTTTTTTCAAAAAATGAAAAGTAGCCGAGATAAACTTGATGAATCTTCAAACTTTGTTGATTGAGGCGATGTGGGCGTTTACATGTCTGCGTGTCTCACATGGATATTTATCATATGAACAGCGCACACTGTTTGTGGGCAGATCATGAGCTCAGGACAGGAAAAACTGTTCCTAGCAGTAGTTTCATACGGATTACTTTAACACAGAATATTTGTTTTCGATAAGACTTCATTTAAAAGTAGACACTTCAAGCTTTCCATTGATACATTTCTCATTTCTGTGTGCTTCAGTTCATTTTATTGACAGAATTTGACACGTTTCAGAATCATATTCGTGGAGACTGATATGGCTGAAAGCACACTCTGTATATTTGATTTATTTCACAAAAGCACACGGTTTTGTTTATTGTGAGTCTACACAAATAAAAGTAGACTCTTTACAGATTCAAATTATGTATTACACTTTTATTACAGGATCATTTTAAGTTCTTTTCGCTGTCATCAGGAAAAAATACAAGCGACGACGCTATTGTCGACCCCAAGAAGTTAAACCTGGGAGTCTAGTGACAATGTAGAAATACGTTTTGCCTGTTTTTAAGTACATTTGTACTTTTAATGGAGTATAACTGTTTCTGATTACTTTACTTTTGTGACTGAAACTACAGAAAGTAACAGCACAAATGACTGTGTTAGTGGTGTCTGACAGCCAAACTAATGTAATGTGGACTGTTGCTGTGTGTCTGTAGGTTGTCTGGCTGTATGGTGACGGAGGAAGGCTGTGGTTATTTGTCTTCAGCTCTGAGTTCAAACCCCTCACACCTGAAAGAGCTGGACCTGAGCTACAATCACCCAGGAGATTCAGGAGTCAAGCTGCTCTCTGAAAAACTCCAGTATCTGGACAAACTCAAGTATGTTGAGCAGCAAGTTTTTAGGATTTATTATCTGATTTTGAACTACTCCGTGTCTCTACAGGTGCATCTCAATAAATTAGAATGTTGTGAAAAAGTGTATTTCAGTAATTCAACACAAATTGTGAAACTCGTGTATTAAATAAATTCAATGCACCCGGACTGAAGTAGTTTAAGTCTTTGGTTATTTTAATTGTGATGATTTTGGCTCACATTTAACAAAAACCCACCAATTCACTATCTCAACAAATTAGAATACTTAAGACCAATAAAAATATATTTTTTGTGAATTGTTGGCCTTCTGGAAAGTCTGTTCATTTACTGAATATGTACTCAATACTTGGTAGGAGCTTCTTTTGGTTTAATTACTGCCTCAATTCGGCGTGTCATGGAGGTGATCAGTTTGTGGCACTGCTGAGGTGGTATGAAGCCCAGGTTTCTTTGACAGTGGCCTTCAGCTCATTTTTTTGGTCTCTTGTTTCTCATTTTCCTCTTGACAATACCCCATAGATTCTCTATGTTCAGGTCTGGTTTCTCTCATAGATTCTCTATGGGGTTCAGGTCTGGTGAGTTTGTTGGCCAGTCAAGCACACCAACACCATGGTCATTTAACTAACTTTTGGTGCTTTTGGCGGTGTGGGCAGGTGCCAAATCCTGCTGGAAAATGAAATCAGCATCTTTAAAGAGCTGGTCAGCAGAAGAAAGCATGAAGTGCTCCAAATTTCTTGATAAACGGGTGCAGTGACTTTGGTTTTCAAAAAACACAATGGACCAACACCAGCAGATGACGTTGCACCCCAAATCATTACAGACTGTGGAAACTTAACACTGGACTTCAAGCAACTTGGGCTATGAGTTTCTCTACCCTTCCTCCAGACTCTAGGACCTTGGTTTACAAATAAAATACAAAACTTGTTCTCATCTGAAAAGAGGACTTTGGACCACTGGGCAACAGTCCAGTTCTTCTCCTTAGCCCAGGTAAGACGCCTCTGACGACAACTGTAGCCAAATTCCTCGACACGTCTGTGTGTGGTGCTCTTGATGCCTTGACCCCAGCCTCAGTCCATTCCTTGTGAAGTTCACCCAAATTCTTGAATCGATTTCGCTTGACAATCCTCATAAGTCTGCGGTTCTCTCGGTTGGTTGTGCATCTTTTCCTTCCACTCAACTTTCTGTTAACATGCTTGGATACAGCACTCTGTGAACAGCTTCTTTGGCAATGAATATTTGTGGCTAACCCTCCTTGTGAAGGGTGTCAATGATTGTCTTCTTGACAACTGTCAGATCAGCAGTCTTCCCCATGATTGTGTAGCCTAGTGAACCAATCACGTCCCAGGTGCATGGGGCCTGTGCAGAGAAACACACGGAGTAGAGGTGGTGGGAGTGTTAGCAGTGCGCTGCATACTTACCCCGGACTTGTGAGCGTCAGCCCGGGATGTTTCCAGCGTTGCTTTCAGTTTCCTCAGCTGGGACTGTTTCCCAAGCAGCTCGTGGATCCGTCTCTCCACGGCCTCCAGCTCCAGCTGCACCGAATGCAGCTCGAACGTGTCTTCACCTGCACTCAAAGGTAGACACAAATCTGCCATTAAAGCAAGTAACAGTGAAACAATTGTAAATGTGTGTGAATAGTGTGTTAGCTGTGTTAGCGGCACCCGCGCTGGCTATGCTAACGGGCTATAAGCTAATAGCGGACTCAGGAAATCAAAATAAAACTTGCGATAACAAGGCGCTCTGATTATTTACGTTGCGGAATGCGATCAGGGATATATTCACGTTATAGAAACAAAATGATGGAGCATAAAATTGGATTTTAAGATGGAAAATAGATGATAAATAATTGACTTGGAGACTCAAACTCAAAACATGCGTCAGCGACAAGCAGAAAGTGACGTCAATAATGTAATTCCACACTCACATTTTTAACAGTGCACCATTCACCTAAGCTTAATCATCATCCCTTTGGCTGCTATTCCTTAAACTCAGTTTTTGTCTAGAAACAAAGTGAATTTATACCATCTATTTATGTGCACAACACAGACTTTTCAGGAGAGAGAGTAAAAGACACCGCGAGAAGCAGCTGCTACTGACCCTTCATGGCTTTAGCTGTACATTTCATAGACTGGTTTAATGTGCTTTAGACCAGTCCAGTCTCTGTGAAACCAAACAAGACCAGTGGTAAAATCCGGAGCAGATTTAGTGATTTCTTTTGTCTTGTTATTTGTTGTGAGATTTAGTCGGTCAGTAAGAGATAGAGTCTGAAAGTGTGTGAGAGCTGCAACCCTGATGCTATTGCTATTCTATTATGTTTAGCATGTTAACAACTAGAATATTGCTAGTGTGATTAAAGCATGGTTTAACATGTTGCTTATCTTGATTACATTGTTTTCAAAATCATTGGAAGACAAGATCATAATTGAAAATATAATAATAGGACTCTATGTGTGTTTTATAGTGTGGATCATGGAGGAGTATCCAGAATTACAGCAGGACTACACAAATGTATGTACGCACACATACACACACACACAGTTTTGTGCTTTAGAAGGACTCTGATGTCCAAACCAGTAGTAAAAAAGCTGGTTTAAAGGGGTCATGAATTGAGAAATCAAATGTCCCTCGATCTTTTGACATAAGAGGTCACTGTACTTTAAAAAAATAACTCAAAACATTCTCATGAGTCTAAAACAGCTTATTTTGAAGGAAAGCTGCTAAAACAACTACCTTTGCCTTTAATAAAGTTTCAGACCATATTAGTTTCTGGTCATTTGTTTGCTTCATTTTACCATGGATTTGTTTTAAACAAGACACAGTTTGATGCAGGATTTTCAGAGAGAATTAAACTAAGGGCGATGCTGTGTGACTATATTGAATCAGATATTAATGTCACAACACACAAGTAAGAGTAACTGTGTTTTTATTACTATTGCTTTGTCTGTTATTATAGATCGTTTGATATTTACTGAGTGTTTAATCACAGCAGCATCCATCTATGAAGGATGTAGTCATGCATAATTTTACATGAACACTGATTTGTAATTTGTCAGTTATGTAGAGACTCAAAATATCTAAACTTGATTTGCCACATACAATGAAATACAAAATGTGTAATACACATAAATAGAGTTAACAACGTAATGACATAAACATCTTACTGTAACATTTTCAGCTAAACACTAAAATAATAGTGTAAGCTAACTGCTGCTTCACAAATACATAAAGAATAAATATAAATACTAGGGCTGTCAACCGATTAAATTATTTAATCGCACATTTTTTTGTTCTAAATGCACCTTAAATTAATACTTTTCAAGTTTTTAATACGCTAATCAACATGGGCATGAACAAATATGGATGCTTTATGCAATATGTTTATTATTATTGAAATCATACTCGACATAGAGCATGAAGACTAGACATGTTTCAAAAGTCATAGATGTTTTTCCGAAGAACTTGTTCATGTCTATTCGACAGATTAAAAATAAATACAAGGTTTCCATTACTTCTCTTTCTCTGCACTGAGCAATTTACTGACAGAAACCTGTTTACATTTCTGCAGGACAGCTCTTCTTCTGAACATGCAAAATGTACATTTGTTTCCTTCTCTGTGCCCACATACTGTATTTTGATGCAGCAAAATTCTCAATAAAACAGTTTTAAGTTATATATTTTACTGTTTCTGTTGTCAGACAACAGTATGAATATGAAAAAGTGATTGAAATGCGACCCATTAAGACTACATAAATCTCCTTTACAAGATGTTAATCTGCACAAAAATCCTTATGATCGAGCCGTTGATTAAATAAAATACCCATAAGATAATGACAATGGCTGTGCTGTGATTTTGGCTATACTTGCATGTAAAATTAGAGAAGCAAGCAACAACATAATATCTGTTTAACTGAATTAAGCTCTGCTCTTCTCTGCTGCGCGCTGAACAGAAACTGAGCAGATGCAGAGAGACAGAGATGTGTGTGTGCGTGTGCTGAACAGAAACTGAGCAGATGCAGAGAGAGGTGTGTGTGCGCGTGCTGAACAGAAACTGAGCAGATGCAGCGAGAGGTGTGTGTGCACGTGCTGAACAGAAACTGAGCAGATGCAGAGAGAGAGAGAGGTGTGTGTGCGCGTGCTGAACAGAAACTGAGCAGATGCAGCGAGAGGGAGAGATGTGTGTGCGCGTGTTGAACAGAAACTGAGCAGATGCAGAGAGAGATGTGTGTGTGCGCGTGTTGAACAGAAACTGAGCAGATGCAGAGAGAGAGATATGTGTGTGTGCGCGTGTTGAACAGAAACTGAGCAGATGCAGAGAGAGAGATATGTGTGTGTGCGCGTGTTGAACAGAAACTGAGCAGATGCAGAGAGAGAGAGAGATGTGTGTGTGAGCGTGTTGAACGCACACGTCACTCGCGCGCACACACACGTCACTCGCGTGCACACACACGTCACTCGCACACAAATACACTTCACTCACACACAAACACCACTCACGCACGTGTCACTCACACACAAACGTCACTCGGCACATACACACACACACGCCACTCGGCGCACACACACACACACGCCACTCACAGCACACACACATTACGCTATAGGAATTTGAGGTTTGAGGAATTACCATACCACACTGAGATGCACTGAGTCAGTACACTTTCTATGGCCCCTGAATAGAAAGTTTTCAGGATAGCTGGTGAGACCCTGAATTTCCTCAGCTGTCGTAGATGGTACAGTCTTTGCCTGGCTTTCTTAACCTGTGTTTGAATCTGTGTAGTCCATGTCAGGTCCTCGGAGATGTTTACACCGAGGTACTTGAAGCTGCTCACCCTCTCCACAGGGGTCCCACTGATCATAAGAGGAGTGTAGGGCTGCTGCTGTCTCTTCCTGAAGTCCACGATCAGCTCCTTAGTTTTGCTCACGTTCAGTGAAAGACAGTTGTCCTGGCACCATGATGTGAGTCTCTCCACCTCATCCAAGTATGCGGCCTCGTCGTCGTTGTTAATGAGGCCCAGAACCACAGTATCATCCGCAAATTTGACAATGGAAGTGGAGCTGTGAGAGGACACGCAGTCGTGGGGGTATAGAGAGTAGAGCAGGGGGCTCAGGACACAGCCCTGTGGGGCTCCTACATTCAGGGTGATGGAGTTGGAGGTGAACTGGCCGACTTTCACCACTTGTGTTCTGGCGGTGAGGAAATCTTGAATCCAGTCACAGAGTGAAGTGTTTAGGCCGAGGTCTGTGAGTTTATCAGCTAGCTTGGTGGGGACTATAGTGTTGAAAGCTGAGCTATAGTCTATGAATAGCAGCCTGACATAGTTGCCATTCTTACTGTCGATGTGAGTGAGGGAGGAGTGCAGGACCTGAGAGATGGCATCATCAGTAGACCTATTTGGCCGATAGGCAAACTGAAGAGGGTCCAAAGTAGCAGGGATGGAGGAGCAAATGTGTTTCTTTAAAAGTCTCTCAAAAACCTTCATGACTGTCGATGTGAGGGCAACTGGACGATAGTCATTCAGGCAAGAGGGTTTACTGTTCTTAGGCACAGGGATTATGACAGATTTTTTAAAGGAGGTGGGAACAACAGAGGTAGCAAGGGACTCATTAAATATGGAAGTAAACAAACCAGCAAGCTGATCAGCACAGGACCTCAGAACGCGGCCAGTAATCCCATCAGGTCCTGCTGCTTTCCTGATGTTCACTCTCTTTAGTTCCCTCCGAACGTCGTCCTCTGAAAAGGTGATAGCATAATCATCGCTGCTCTGTCTGCTGCTTGCTGACGCGCTGATCAGCAGAGTCGCTCCGCCGTTACATTCAAAGCGGCCGTGAAGGTGTTTAGCTCTTCGGCCAGCAACGGATCTGCTCTCACCTGTCCACCCACGGTTTCTGATTAGAAAATGTCCTTATTGTTACCGTTTCAGTGGCTTGCTCGGTTAGCGTGTTTACAAAGCTTAATGCTACATCCGTGAATTCGCTGACGTCAGATGAACTCGCCCGGAACATGTCCCAGTCGACGTCATCAAGAGACGCCTGTAGCATAGCTTCAGAGTGGGAGGACCAGCGCGTCACTTCTCTCTCCACCGGCGGTTCCTGAACGATCCTTTGTTTGTATTCCGGTGTGAGGAAAATGGCGGCATGATCTGATTTGCCAAAAGCCGGCAGTGAGTGGGCTTTGTAGGCATTTTTGAGCGGAGTGTATTAGTGATCGAGTGTATTCAGTCCTCTGGTTGGACAGGATACATGCTGATGAAAGTTAGGGATGACCTTCTTGAGGTTGGCTTTGTTAAAGTCCCACGCGATGATACATGCAGCGTCAGGATGTTTATTGATGTAGCCGCTGAGCTCATCGTGGAGTTTGGACAGAGCCAAGCTGGTATCTGCTTGTGGTGGAATGTAAACGGCAGTAACGATGATCGATGAAAATTCCCGGGGCAGATAGAATGGGCGGCAGATAATGGATAAGTTATATTGTTGTCTTTTCTGCTGTAAAGGTTAAGTGACTATTCACAAACTGTTTTGTTCATGGTATAATACTGTAAATGAGGACATATTTAATGTCTTCCATTCATTATTTGTAGCGCACCAGCCATCCAGTAATCACAACAATTTTGTGCTTCGCTGCTTTTACAACATCTTAAAAACATAGTCACTGTTTTAATGTGCTCAAACATAGAGGATTTTTCTGAAGAACAGTTAGCAGTTTAACTTTCCAGAACAAACACTCATGAAACTCATCACAAAACAGAGTAGTTGTGGGTTTTCCAGGTAACAGCAACAAGGTAGTCACTTATTGAGTTTACATACATTTTCGGCAGCACAGTGAATGTTTAAGACAAAGATTATAATTGTTTGCGTTTTATGCTTAAGCACATTGTGTCTGGCTATACTTGAGACTTTGAAGACCAGATTATGTTTTGTGAACAGTAAATGCAGAAAACCAACCAAATTCCAAAGGGCTTACATTCTTCTACTTTAATTTTTTGGCAAGCAACCTGAATCTTTATTTTTTTTTTAAACAGCTCTGTTAAACAATTTGCTGCAAGATTTAAGTGTATTTCATGGCCAAAGAATAAATAACTCTTAACACACTTGTATTGGAACTAGGAGCTTTTTATTTTAATTAGGGATGGGTCACGATTTTCGAATATTCGAATATTCTATTAATTATAGAATATCGATTAGGTTGTGCGATTATTTTCTAAAGGTGTACCAGGGCTTGACAATAAAGACTGTCCGATGGCGTGAAGGACGCTCGGATTTGTCACTTGCCAGATCGGGCCACTGCAGGTGGTCACTAAATTTTATCATTTGCATGCGTTTTTAAGCCTTGTTTGTTTACAAATGTAAGCGATTCAAAAGTATTTGGGCGCGAAAGACAACTCCTTTCAGTACATGTGTGTTGTGTTCTGTTCTGTGTGAACAGCGCAAGCACAGACAGCCGCGTTATTAAAATGTCTGTCAATCTTCACAGGATTTTAGAATTTACTTTTAGAAACATGAGCTTAGACAAACTATTGCTCAGCCTATTCCACAGATTCTCAAACCAGCAAACTGCCAAAGGGCGTTCTGGGTTGAGCGAGCGGAGCGGGATCTTCAGAAAGGTGCTCTCTGCTCTGAAGGAAATAAGACCGCTACGCTCCCCGCGAGCTCCACTCCGCTCACATGCTCTGGCTGTGACCAGATTCAGAGTCAGTGAGTTGAACTGGATCAAATTGTTCATGAGTCAGTTTGATTTGCTGCAAATTTAACACTCAGGAGTTGATCCTGAGGGATTTTTGGATCTTGGAGATTTTTTGACAAACCCTGACATTTGTGCTTATTTCTTTTACTAATACCATTTTAATGACTTTTTAATGTCTACTATTTTAATGTTTATGTTGTATTTAGGACAAACATGCAGTCCAGATTATAAACCTGATAAACACATTAATATGGCTGTTTTTTTGTTCTCTTCACAGGCTATATGGCTGTAATCTCACTGCTCAGTCTTGTGAGAGTTTGTCATCAGCTCTACAATCCTCAAACTCCCGTCTGAGAGAGCTGGACCTGAGTAACAATGACCTGCAGGCTTCAGGAGTGAAGCTGCTTTCTGACGGACTGAAGATAAACTGTAAGCTGGAGATATTGAGGTATTTTGTTTCCATAAAATGATTAACAACATGCTACCACCAGAGCCGGCCCTGGCCAATTTGCTGCCCTAGGCACGGTTTTACCTGGTGCCCCTTGCCTCACATTAGTGAATATTACCTAACTTGAACTAACAATGAACAATACATTTAACACAATTAAACTAAATTAAATATTAAGAATAATCACATCTGGTATTCCTGCACAAAACTGAATTAGCATACATTAGGCTACAGTTTAATCTTCAAAATAAATGTTAAACTTGTTGTATTTCCAGTAGATGCAGCAGTGTTCTACTAGACCATTCTAATGTTTTCACCATGAATTATAGCCTACTGAGAAACATACATCTTTAAAGTGCAATTTACATTCATTTTACTTGTTTGATAAGTCCAGTAATAGTCCTATACAAACATTACTAAATTTGGCAATTCAAACAAAAAATACAATAAATCCCCAAACTACACAACTGTTGCGTAAAAATATGATTCAAACATGTTGTCATGTTACACGAAAAATTACACTTATGTTACAAAATCTCGGATCTCT
The DNA here is from genome assembly GCA_027564155.1 of Gymnocypris eckloni scoliostomus. Taxonomy (NCBI): domain Eukaryota; kingdom Metazoa; phylum Chordata; class Actinopteri; order Cypriniformes; family Cyprinidae; genus Gymnocypris; species Gymnocypris eckloni. The sequence goes on from CM050422.1 coordinate 33,568,465, forward strand.
GGAACTCCAGAGATTGTTATTATCCTATTTTAAACTTTTAGACTATAGGCTTTCTAGACTAGGCTAGATTTATGTCTAAAGATTTATGCATCTCACAAATATGTTGTGTATGAAATAATGTCTGTGTTCATGTGTAAAACAAAAAACTGACGATTTATATGCTTAATCATCTGTAATTGTGTGTATATATAATTAAAAACTTGGTGAGAAAGAATAGAATCTAACCCAATCAAATACAGAAAGTTCAAAATTAGTTTCTGGAATTAGTTTCTAGAAAATATTAACATCTTCCTGAGCTTCAGTTCATTTTATTGACACGTTTCAGAATCATATTCGCGGAGACTGATATGGCTCAAAGCACACCCTGTATATTTTATTTATTTCACAAAAGCACACGGTTTTGTTTATTGTGAGTCTACACAAATAAAAGTAGACTCTTTACAGATTCAAATGATGTATTACACTTTTATTACAGGATAATTTTAAGTTCTTTTCGCTGTCATCAGGAAAAAATACAAGCGACGGCGCTATTGTCGACCCCAAGAAGTTAACCCTGCGAGTCTAGTGACAATGTAGAAATACTTTTTGCCTGTTTTTAAGTACATTTGTACTTTTAATGGAGTATAACTGTTTCTGATTACTTTACTTTTGTGACTGAAACTACAGAAAATAACAGCACAAATGACTGTTAGTGGTGTCTGACAGCCAAACTAATGTAATGTGGACTGTTGCTGTGTGTCTGTAGGTTGTCTGGCTGTATGGTGACGGAGGAAGGCTGTGGTTATTTGTCTTCAGCTCTGAGTTCAAACCCCTCACACCTGAAAGAGCTGGACCTGAGCTACAATCACCCAGGAGATTCAGGAGTCAAGCTGCTCTCTGAAAAACTCCAGTATCTGGACAAACTCAAGTATGTTGAGCAGCAAGTTTTTAGGATTTATTATCTGATTTTGAACTACTCAGTGTCTCTACAGGTGCATCTCAATAAATTAGAATGTTGTGAAAAAGTGTATTTCAGTAATTCAACACAAATTGTGAAACTCGTGTATTAAATAAATTCAATGCACCCGGACTGAAGTAGTTTAAGTCTTTGGTTATTTTAATTGTGATGATTTTGGCTCACATTTAACAAAAACCCACCAATTCACTATCTCAACAAATTAGAATACTTAAGACCAATACAAATATATTTTTTGTGAATTGTTGGCCTTCTGGAAAGTCTGTTCATTTACTGAATATGTACTCAATACTTGGTAGGAGCTTCTTTTGGTTTAATTACTGCCTCAATTCGGCGTGTCATGGAGGTGATCAGTTTGTGGCACTGCTGAGGTGGTATGAAGCCCAGGTTTCTTTGACAGTGGCCTTCAGCTCATTTTTTTGGTCTCTTGTTTCTCATTTTCCTCTTGACAATACCCCATAGATTCTCTATGTTCAGGTCTGGTTTCTCTCATAGATTCTCTATGGGGTTCAGGTCTGGTGAGTTTGTTGGCCAGTCAAGCACACTAACACCATGGTCATTTAACTAACTTTTGGTGCTTTTGGCGGTGTGGGCAGGTGCCAAATCCTGCTGGAAAATGAAATCAGCATCTTTAAAGAGCTGGTCAGCAGAAAAGCATGAAGTGCTCCAAATTTCTTGATAAACGGTGCAGTGACTTTGGTTTTCAAAAACACAATGGACCAACACCAGCAGATGACGTTGCACCCCAAATCATTACAGACTGTGGAAACTTAACACTGGACTTCAAGCAACTTGGGCTATGAGTTTCTCTACCCTTCCTCCAGACTCTAGGACCTTGGTTTACAAATAAAATACAAAACTTGTTCTCATCTGAAAAAAGGACTTTGGACCACTGGGCAACAGTCCAGTTCTTCTCCTTAGCCCAGGTAAGACGCCTCTGACGACAACTGTAGCCAAATTCCTCGACACGTCTGTGTGTGGTGCTCTTGATGCCTTGACCCCAGCCTCAGTCCATTCCTTGTGAAGTTCACCCAAATTCTTGAATCGATTTCGCTTGACAATCCTCATAAGTCTGCGGTTCTCTCGGTTGGTTGTGCATCTTTTCCTTCCTTCAACTTTCTGTTAACATGCTTGGATACAGCACTCTGTGAACAGCTTCTTTGGCAATGAATATTTGTGGCTAACCCTCCTTGTGAAGGGTGTCAATGATTGTCTTCTTGACAACTGTCAGATCAGCAGTCTTCCCCATGATTGTGTAGCCTAGTGAACCGATCACGTCCCGGGTGCACGGGGCCTGTGCAGAGAAACACACGGAGTAGAGGTGGTGGGAGTGTTAGCAGTGCGCTGCATACTTACCCCGGACTTGTGAGCGTCAGCCCGGGATGTTTCCAGCGTTGCTTTCAGTTTCCTCAGCTGGGCCTGTTTCCCAAGCAGCTCGTGGATCCGTCTCTCCACGGCCTCCAGCTCCAGCTGCACCGAATGCAGCTCGAACGTGTCTTCACCTGCACTCAAAGGTAGACACAAATCCGCCATTAAAGCAAGTAACAGTGAAACAATTGTAAATGTGTGTGAATAGGGTGTTAGCTGTGTTAGCGGCACCCGCGCTGGCTATGCTAACGGGCTATAAGCTAATAGCGGACTCAGGAAATCAAAATAAAACTTGCGATAACAAGGCGCTCTGATTATTTACGTTGCGGAATGCGATCAGGGATATATTCACACGTTATAGAAACAAAAATGATGGAGCATAAAATTGGATTTTAAGATAGAAAATAGATGATAAATAATTGACTTGACGGAGCTCAAACTCAAAACATGCGTCAGCGACAAGCAGAAAGTGACGTCAATAATGTAATTCCACACTCACATTTTTAACAGTGCACCATTCACCTAAGCTTAATCATCATCCCTTTGGCTGCTATTCCTTAAACTCAGTTTTTGTCTAGAAACAAAGTGAATTTATACCATCTATTTATGTGCACAACACAGACTTTTCAGGAGAGAGAGTAAAAGACACCGAGAAGCAGCTGCTACTGACCCTTCATGGCTTTAGCTGTACATTTCATAGACTGGTTTAATTTGCTTTAGACCAGTCCAGTCTGTGAAACCAAACAAGACCAGTGGTAAAATCCGGAGCAGATTTAGTGATTTCTTTTGTCTTGTTATTTGCTGTGAGATTTAGTCGGTCAGTAAGAGAGAGTCTGAAAGTGTGTGAGAGCTGCAACCCTGATGCTATTGCTATTCTATTATGTTTAGCATGTTGACAACTAGAATATTGCTAGTGTGATTAAAGCATGGTTTAACATGTTGCTTATCTTGATTACATTGTTTTCAAAATCATTGGAAGACAAGATCATAATTGAAAATATAATAATAGGACTCTATGTGTGTTTTATAGTGTGGATCATGGAGGAGTATCCAGAATTACAGCAGGACTACACAAATGTATGTACGCACACATACACACACACACAGTTTTGTGCTTTAGAAGGACTCTGATGTCCAAACCAGTAGTAAAAAAGCTGGTTTAAAGGGGTCATGAATTGAGAAATCAAATGTCCCTCGATCTTTTGACATAAGAGGTCACTGTACTTTAAAAAAATAACTCAAAACATTCTCATGAGTCTAAAAACAGCTTATATTGAAGGAAAGCTGCTAAAACAACTACCTTTGCCTTTAATAAAGTTTCAGACCATATTAGTTTCTGGTCATTTGTTTGCTTCATTTTACCATGGATTTGTTTTAAACAAGACACAGTTTGATGCAGGATTTTCAGAGAGAATTAAACTAAAGGACGATGCTGTGTGACTATATTGAATCAGATATTAATGTCACAACACACAAGTAAGAGTAACTGTGTTTTTATTACTATTGCTTTGTCTGTTATTATAGATCGTTTGATATTTACTGAGTGTTTAATCACAGCAGCATCCATCTATGAAGGATGTAGTCATGCATAATTTTACATGAACACTGATTTGTAATTTGTCAGTTATGTAGAGACTCAAAATATCTAAACTTGATTTGCCACATACAATGAAATACAAAATGTGTAATACACATAAATAGAGTTAACAACGTAATGACATAAACATCTTACTGTAACATTTTCAGCTAAACACTAAAATAATAGTGTAAGCTAACTGCTGCTTCACAAATACATAAAGAATAAATATAAATACTAGGGCTGTCAACCGATTAAATTATTTAATCGCACATTTTTATTTGTTCTAAATGCACCTTAAATTAATACTTTTCAAGTTTTTAATACGCTAATCAACATGGGCATGAACAAATATGGATGCTTTATGCAATATGTTTATTATTATTGAAATCATACTCGACATAGAGCATGAAGACTAGACATGTTTCAAAAGTCATAGATGTTTTTCCGAAGAACTTGTTCATGTCTATTCGACAGATTAAAAATAAATACAAGGTTTCCATTACTTCTCTTTCTCTGCACTGAGCAATTTACTGACAGAAACCTGTTTACATTTCTGCAGGACAGCTCTTCATCTGAACATGCAAAATGTACATTTGTTTCCTTCTCTGTGCCCACATACTGTATTTTGATGCAGCAAAATTCTCAATAAAACAGTTTTAAGTTATATATTTTACTGTTTCTGTTGTCAGACAACAGGATGAAAAAGTGATTGAAATGCGACCCATTAAGACTACATAACTCTCCTTTACAAGATGTTAATCTGCACAAAAATCCTTATGATCGAGCCGTTGATTAACTAAAATACCCATAAGATAATGACAATAGCTGTGCTGTGATTTTGGCTATACTTGCATGTAAAATTAGAGAAGCAAGCAACAACATAATATCTGTGTTTAACTGAATTAAGCTCTGCTCTTCTCTGCCGCGCGCTGAACAGAAACTGAGCAGATGCAGAGAGAGAGAGATGTGTGTGTGCGCGTGCTGAACAGAAACTGAGCAGATGCAGAGAGAGGTGTGTGCGTGCTGAACAGAAACTGAGCAGATGCAGAGAGAGGTGTGTGTGCGTGCTGAACAGAAACTGAGCAGATGCAGAGAGAGAGTGTGTGTGCGTGCTGAACAGAAACTGAGCAGATGCAGCGAGAGGAGAGATGTGTGTGCGTGTTGAACAGAAACTGAGCAGATGCAGAGAGAGAGATATGTGTGTGTGCGCGTGTTGAACAGAAACTGAGCAGATGCAGAGAGAGAGATATGTGTGTGCGCGTGTTGAACAGAAACTGAGCAGATGCAGAGAGAGAGATATGTGTGTGTGCGCGTGTTGAACAGAAACTGAGCAGATGCAGAGAGAGAGAGAGATGTGTGTGTGAGCGTGTTGAACGCACACGCCACTGCCACACACACGCCACTGCACACACACACGCACTGCGCATGCACACACACGTCACTCGCACACAAATACACTTCACTCACACACAAACACCACTCACGCACGTGTCACTCACACACAAACGTCACTCGCGCCGCACACATACACACACACGTCACTCGCGCGCACACACACACACGTCACTCGCGCGCACACACACACACACACGCCACTCGCGTATGGCAAGCCAAACGGTTCAGATTTACGCTATAGGAATTTGAGGTTTGAGGAATTACCATACCACACTGAGATGCACTGAGTCAGTACACTTTCTATGGCCCCTGAATAGAAAGTTTTCAGGATAGCTGGTGAGACCCTGAATTTCCTCAGCTGTCGTAGATGGTACAGTCTTTGCCTGGCTTTCTTAACCTGTGTTTGAATCTGTGTAGTCCATGTCAGGTCCTCGGAGATGTTTACACCGAGGTACTTGAAGCTGCTCACCCTCTCCACAGGGGTCCCACTGATCATAAGAGGAGTGTAGGGCTGCTGCTGTCTCTTCCTGAAGTCCACGATCAGCTCCTTAGTTTTGCTCACGCTCAGTGAAAGACAGTTGTCCTGGCACCATGATGTGAGTCTCTCCACCTCATCCAAGTATGCGGCCTCGTCGTCGTTGTTAATGAGGCCCAGAACCACAGTATCATCCGCAAATTTGACAATGGAAGTGGAGCTGTGAGAGGACACGCAGTCGTGGGGGTATAGAGAGTAGAGCAGGGGGCTCAGGACACAGCCCTGTGGGGCTCCTACATTCAGGGTGATGGAGTTGGAGGTGAACTGGCCGACTTTCACCACTTGTGTTCTGGCGGTGAGGAAATCTTGAATCCAGTCACAGAGTGAAGTGTTTAGGCCGAGGTCTGTGAGTTTATCAGCTAGCTTGGTGGGGACTATAGTGTTGAAAGCTGAGCTATAGTCTATGAATAGCAGCCTGACATAGTTGCCATTCTTACTGTCGATGTGAGTGAGGGAGGAGTGCAGGACCTGAGAGATGGCATCATCAGTAGACCTATTTGGCCGATAGGCAAACTGAAGAGGGTCCAAAGTAGCAGGGATGGAGGAGCAAATGTGTTTCTTTAAAGTCTTCAAAACCTTCATGACTGTCGATGTGAGGGCAACTGCACGATAGTCATTCAGGCAAGAGGGTTTACTGTTCTTAGGCACAGGGATTATGACAGATTTTTTAAAGGAGGTGGGAACAACAGAGGTAGCAAGGGACTCATTAAATATGGAAGTAAACAAACCAGCAAGCTGATCAGCACAGGACCTCAGAACGCGGCCAGTAATCCCATCAGGTCCTGCTGCTTTCCTGATGTTCACTCTCTTTAGTTCCCTCCGAACGTCGTCCTCTGAAAAGGTGATAGCATAATCATCGCTGCTCTGTCTGCTGCTTGCTGACGCGCTGATCAGCAGAGTCGCTCCGCCGTTACATTCAAAGCGGCCGTAGAAGGTGTTTAGCTCTTCGGCCAGCAACGGATCTGCTCTCACCTGTCCACCCACGGTTTCTGATTAGAAAATGTCCTTATTGTTACCGTTTCAGTGGCTTGCTCGGTTAGCGTGTTTACAAAGCTTAATGCTACATCCGTGAATTCGCTGACGTCAGATGAACTCGCCCGGAACATGTCCCAGTCGACGTCATCAAGAGACGCCTGTAGCATAGCTTCAGAGTGGGAGGACCAGCGCGTCACTTCTCTCTCCACCGGCGGTTCCTGAACGATCCTTTGTTTGTATTCCGGTGTGAGGAAAATGGCGGCATGATCTGATTTGCCAAAAGCCGGCAGTGAGTGGGCTTTGTAGGCATTTTTGAGCGGAGTGTATTAGTGATCGAGTGTATTCAGTCCTCTGGTTGGACAGGATACATGCTGATGAAAGTTAGGGATGACCTTCTTGAGGTTGGCTTTGTTAAAGTCCCCCGCGATGATACATGCAGCGTCAGGATGTTTATTGATGTAGCCGCTGAGCTCATCGTGGAGTTTGTACAGAGCCAAGCTAGTATCTGCTTGTGGTGGAATGTAAACGGCAGTAACGATGATCGATGAAAATTCCCGGGGCAGATAGAATGGGCGGCAGATAATGGATAAGTTATATTGTTGTCTTTTCTGCTGTAAAGGTTAAGTGACTATTCACAAACTGTTTTGTTCATGGTATAATACTGTAAATGAGGACATATTTAATGTCTTCCATTCATTATTTGTAGCGCACCAGCCATCCAGTAATCACAACAATTTTGTGCTTCGCTGCTTTTACAACATCTTAAAAACATAGTCACTGTTTTAATGTGCTCAAACATAGAGGATTTTTCTGAAGAACAGTTAGCAGTTTAACTTTCCAGAACAAACACTCATGAAACTCATCACAAAACAGAGTAGTTGTGGGTTTTCCAGGTAACAGCAACAAGGTAGTCACTTATTGAGTTTACATACATTTTCGGCAGCACAGTGAATGTTTAAGACAAAGATTATAATTGTTTGCGTTTTATGCTTAAGCACATTGTGTCTGGCTATACTTGAGACTTTGAAGACCAGATTATATTTTGTGAACAGTAAATGCAGAAAACCAACCAAATTCCAAAGGGCTTACATTCTTCTACTTTAATTTTTTGGCAAGCAACCTGAATCTTTATTTTTTTTTTAAACAGCTCTGTTAAACAATTTGCTGCAAGATTTATGTGAATTTCATGGCCAAAGAATAAATAACTCTTAACACACTTGTATTGGAACTAGGAGCTTTTTATTTTAATTAGGGATGGGTCACGATTTTCGAATATTCGAATATTCTATTTAATTATAGAATATCGATTAGGTTGTGCGATTATTTTCTAAAGGTGTACCAGGGCTTGACAATAAAGACTGTCCGATGGCGTGAAGGACGCTCGGATTTGTCACTTGCCAGATCGGGCCACTGCAGGTGGTCACTAAATTGTATCATTTGCATGCGTTTTTAAGCCTTGTTTGTTTACAAATGTAAGCGATTCAAAAGTATTTGGGCGCGAAAGACAACTCCTTTCAGTACATGCGTGTTGTGTTCTGTTCTGTGTGAACAGCGCAAGCACAGACAGCCGCGTCTCTGACACGCGTGAGCCGCCTGAACGGGCAAACACATGAAGTATGTCAAACTACCCCTCTTGGCAAGTAACTTTAGCAATAATTAATATATATTGAATTTATATACTGGAGTACAGATGCACAGATCAACAGGATATTTATTTGTTTTATTTTAGAGCATCTTCTGTTCCGTGCCTGCACACAAACTGCACTGTCGGCACTCGGGCGCGGCACACATACATAGTGTGTACACAATACATACACACACACTATAGTGTGAGCGCTAACCACGCCGGAGAACGGAACTTCTGATGCGTGCAGCCTGATTGCGTGAACAGTAGACCTGTTAAGCAATATATTGTGAGAGGGCCGTTTGCTACAGCGTCCCAAACAACTCAAAATAATAAACCAAAGTTAACAAAACGATGCACTCCAGAGTGCTTCTCTGTCGCATTCACATGCTGTTTCCCATTAATGAAGCCGTGACGAGCTCCCTGCATTTAAATTATTATTTTTTTGCTGAAATAATAACGTAATATTCCACTGGTTGATATATTATATTTATATGCAAAATATGTGTGTTGTTTTTCGTGTTAAATGTGAAGAATGACAGGTTGGATGCCACACTTATTATTATTTTTGTTTTTTTTGGCAGAGTATACAGGTGTAATTTTAACTTTAACTTCAGGCAATGTAACATGATTTTATGATCGTATTTTTGACTTTATTCTTAAAATATTATGACGTTATTTATTTAGTTATTTATTTGAGAAAGATAAACTGATCAAACTTGCGCTGGCCGCTTGGTATTTAAAAAAACAAAAACTTGAATTTAACAAAAATAAGATGTTCCAATCATATTTCTAAATTAAATTAATAAAGAAAGGAAACAAAATAATGACCAATTTGTTATTAAAAACCAAAACTGAACTATTTTAATGGCTCAGCTAGAGAGAGAGAGAGAGAGAGAGCGCGAGAAAGAGAGCCTCAGACTGCTGCAGGGATCTATATTCCTTCCCTTGTTTCAATTCAAAGTTCACCGAACTAATTGTGAACAGATTGCACTCCCGTCTTCTTCCCGAGCATGTGAACATGTTCATTTAATATATTTGTTTATATGAAATAGGTTATTGTTATGAAGACAGACGTTAAAATTAATGTTCACATAATAAGTGCCGTCATTCAGGCTGTTCACAATATGTTTTAGCGCGTAATATGTTTTAAGAATGATATTCTGTTTAGCGCGCAATATGTTTTACGCTTAATATTCATTGATGCATTAATCAGATTTAAGAATTTCTTTTTAATAATATGAATGTTCATGCTCATTTTTAAAATAGAAATGTCCTAGCCTTATGAGCAGTTGATACTCGTCGGAATGTTCGGTTAATAAATGCCTCCTTCGGTTATGTTATATTAATGTTTCAGCACTCATACTTTACAACCATTAATTTTCTTGGGTTAAGATAGACTATTCTCTAATTAATTAAACAGTTTGTTATCATACAGATTGAAAGCCTGGACGGTCTCTCTCCCCCCCTCTCTTTCTCTGTGTGTGTGTGTGTGTGTGTGTGGGTGGGCGGGCGCATGCGCGGGAGGGGTGCGATTTTCGAATAGTAATCGAATAATACCCAGTCATTATCGAATATTACTTTTGCTTAAAATGCCCATCCCTAATTTTAATGTCAAAAGTTTACATTTGCAATGACACTCGTGAACAAATCAAAACGACAGTATCTTACAATATTTACATCGTAATACAATGGCAATCAAAAGAGTTCAATAGTTATAAGTGACAATTATTGAGGTCTGAACATATGGGGTGGAAACATTTGACAAAGGTTTTGTGGATGATTTGGACAGTTGTTTAGGCATCACAAACATGAAGGGGAAAACACAAAGAAAAACAAAACGTCATGTGATTGTACAACGCTCTCTTCCACACTCAATAACCGTCCCGAGTTGTCCCGGTCCTGCAGCAAAAATGGCTGCCCACTGCTCCGTGTGTGTGTTTTCACTACTGTGAGTGTACATGGATGGGTTAAATGCAGAGCACAAACTCAGAGTATGGGACGTCATACTTGGCCACACATCACTTCACTTTTTCATCTTCCGACATAGTTGTGTAAGAAATAAAAAGCTACATACTGCATCACTTATGCCTGGTTTCACAGCCAGGGCTTAGACTAAGCCAGGGTTAGGCCATAGTTAAATTAGGACATGTAGATTTTATTAACATAACAAAATAAAAAACACTACTGGTGTGCATCTTGAGACAAAACAATGGCACTGACAATTTAAGAACAGTCAATGCAAGTTTGTCAGTTAAAACAGCTCAAACATGCATTTTAGTCTGCATGGGACTAAGCTGAAGCCTTGTCTGTGAAACAAGGGTTAGTGTTAAAAGAACTGTTGCCAAATATATACCATACCAGTATTTACTTAAATCCAAACAGCAATTTTTTATATAAATGGAACAAATAAAGAGACCAGAGGTGCATTTCATTGACTACGCCCAATATACCGTCACTCTCCAGGAAATGGAAGAGTTTGCAGTAAACATTAGTCAGTCCCTGCCATGTCACCCCAGAGCCTCTCAACTATTTGGTTATGAGTGCTCCTGCCTCTGATGGCACTGCCTCTTCCAGAGCCCCTGAAAATGTTCATAACTCAGAAAGCATTGGTTTTCTCCTCCAGATCCATCCTAACCCTAGAATGCACTCCACATCTGGCCAAGGCATTTAAGAAGCAATGCATTACAACACTGCTGCGGTTGTTGTTGAAGGCATGGAGGAAGACTATAAGACGGCTGCAGCTATTGATACCTAACTAAACCAATCTAAACCAAAACAAACACACGAGAGAGACATTAGACAAACAAAACAATTGTACAGTACTTGTTTTAATGTGTCATGCTTCTATATATAGCAAAATATTATTGTAGAATTTCACTATAATGAAAAAAAAAATTATACGGTAATATTTTAAAGTGTTATTTATTGCTGTGATGCAAAGTTGAATTTTCAGCTTCATTACTACAGTCTTCAGTGTCACATGATCTGTCAGAAATAATTCTAATATGCTGCTCGGTTATTATTGGTATCAGCATACATATAAAGTAGCACAACTGTTTTCAACATTGATAATAAAAAAAAAGTTTCTTGAGTATGCAAATCATCATATTAGAATGATTTTTGATGGATCACATGACACTAAAGACTGGAGTAATGAAGATGAAAATAACATTGTAATACTATTTCACAATATTAATGTTTTTACAGTATATATCAAAAATGCAGCCTTGGAGGGCATAGAGACATCATTAAAAACAATACAAATTTTTATTGTTCAAAACATTTGTACTGTACGTCTAAAAAAACCGATAATAATTATAAGCTACATAACGTGTATTATAAAAAAATTATATAATTATAATTATATTGCTGCGTAACTTGTGTATATTTACCTCGTCAATTTATGGTTGCCAATTTGCCATCAAGGTTCCCAACCACATTCACAGAGCCCACACCCTTTTCAGGTTTTAGAGTCGCTCAATGGGCTGAATCGGTTGTGTTTGATTAAAAGAGACATGCAAGATGTGCCGTGTTGGTTTGGTGGGGTGGGATCCAGAAACGTGGTTCAGCGCCACTGATGTAGATGTCCTTTTTAGCAGAACAGAAAATATGATTTCAGAAGAAAACATTTTCCTCCATTTAATGCAAGTGAACAGGCCTCAACTTAGACCAGTTTTGATGTTCCAAAAGTCCTTGTTCAGGTTATTAAGCATCTTCTCTAGCAAAATGAGCAGTTATTATTATTTTATATATATATATACACATACACACACACACATATATACATACATACATATATATACACACACACACACGTTTTATATATAAATGCCACCACATCACGTGTGACCCTCTCAGCTTGCATACAGCACAGTTGTGAATTGTGAAGTAAACCATCTTGTGAATAGACATCAGAGCTTTTTGTTTTTAAATAAAAGTCTTACTTGTGCTTAAAACATGGATTTTGGACTGTCAAATGGTCTATATTGAGCCCTGTTCACTTGCATTAATAAAATCCTGGAATGTTTACCTCAAAAACAGGGGTTCTCAACTCTGGCCCTTGAGTGCCACACATTTTTACCTCAAACCTTGATCAAACTCACCTGCTTGTAACTTTCTAGTGATCCTAAAGACATTGATTAGCTTGTTCAGGTGTGTTTGATTATGATTTGTAATGTTTCACTCACCTTGTCCATGCTCTCTGTCAGTGACTTCTGCTATACTCCCATGTCACGGAGTAACTGATCAGCTGCTGTACAGTAATCAGCCGCCCTCTTGCCCGTTCAAGGCTTCTTTGCAATGTTTCCAATCTAAAACCAAAAGTAGACGTTAAAAATAAGCTATGGACGTGCCAAAATATTCATGCTATTTTATACTAGATCCTTTTAAAAACACAAGACATAAATACACCATTTAAAGATTAACAAGTCTGAAGAAACGATCCTTACCTCAATTAAGTTGATTGGAGCACATTGAAATTGAAGCACATTCAAAATCTCCTGTCAGTTGTCGAGTTCAGTCCTCCAATGTCCGCTTATTAAGCAAAATGAAGTTTCGTCTTGCCATGATCTTAATATGATGTGAATTACTATTTAATCAATTGGTCTGGTCTGGTTCTGTTGATCATTGATTGGGTGAGAACAGTTCAATATTACTGGCTGTGGAAATCAGCGGGCGTGGCTCATTATACTACAAGGAAAACGCCGTAAATAACGCGTGCTTTTGTGCAATCAGAACAGCGTTAAATACGGCGTTTTTACGGGTTACGCGCGGTTTTTACGGCGTTTGCTATCAGGACGGCGTATTTGACGGCGCTAATACTGTTTTAAACGCCGTCAAAAACGGCGTTTTGTATGTAAACGCGATCTATCTATAGCGTGAATCTGAACCTTTTGGCTTGCCATATGTGTGTGCGTGAGATTGTGTGTGCGTGAGTGACGTGTTTGCGTGTGCGTGAGTGACGTGTTTGTGTGTGCGTGAGTGACGTGTGTGTGCGCGCGAGTGACGTGTGTGTGTGTGTGTGTGTGTGTGTGTGTGTTGGTTAGTGTGCATCAATCGAAGCAGTGCATTAATATGGAACGGTGATTAAACTGACAGTTCAGATTTCCTGCATACCTGCCAGCCAAACAGAATCCAGTATTCAGACAGACCATAGTGTATATATACTGTGTATATAAAAGACTGGTTGCTGCTGGAAGAGGTGGATGATTGGACGGCAGTCACACACAGCTACAGCTGGAGAGGAGAGAGCGATAGAGTCAGTTCAGTGGATGGGGATTATTAGGAGGCCATGACTAACACTAACCCCTTTTGGTAATATATTGTATAATCATCACCATCTGTTTGATTACATGTAATTTAACTAACTGCATGATTTTTACTGTATATTTCTGCCACTAATAACCTACTCCTAGATATATTGTAGAAACTTACATTTTCTGTAAAGCTGCTTTGCAGTAATTTGTATTGTGAAAAGCGCTATACAGATAAATTTGAATTGAATGTAATTGAATACGGGCCAGTGGAGGTGATTTGGCCAGTTACACCCCCACTCTTTGAGAAGTGCCATGGGATTTGTAATGAGCACAGAGTCAGGACCTCGGTTTAACGTCTCATCTGAAGGGTGGTGCTTGTTTACAGTATAGTATCCCCGTCACTACACAGGTGCATCTCAGAAAATTAGAATATGGTGAAAAAGTTATTTTTTTCTTGTAACTTATTTCAAAAAGTGAAACTTTCATATATTTTAGATTCATTACATGTAAAGTAAAAATAGGCATGTTCTTAATGTAACTCATATAGGTTATAACATATTACATGCACGCACAGTTTTAAGGCATGTCGTTTTAATCGCCTTTTTGTTAACTACATGCCTTAACTGACCACGACATTGCATGCACGTAGTTTATATGAATTGATGATACAGGCTACAGCGTGCGTGCCAGTTTCCGCGCTCGTTTGTCTCGCGCCTGCTGCAGAAGTGAAGCTGGAGCGCGCGTCTGAAACATCTCCCGTTAGATGTGCTCGTAAAGATGTTCTGCGACTGATTAAATGCACTTCTTGTCAAGAAAAAAAACAGACAGAAACCGCAGTTATGAGTAGGGTGGCCAACCCTAGCCTCCGCCCCTACGTTAACGGCATTAAAAAACTGCAAGGGTAAATAAATAATAACTGATGTTTGAATAGTACAGCGTTTTCTTTACTCAGCAGGCTCGTCCAGGGCGGGCACTAGTGACTCACAGGGCGGGCCAGGCCCCCCATTGCCCGCCCATGGCGCCGGGACTGAGACCGGCTGCGCAAGACTCACCTGGCACGATGTGTTAGGCCACTTTCAATAGGTTTTTCTCTGTATTAGAGCGGTTTTGAACTTACTGTTTGAAGGCATTCGTTTACTGGATCTTTGACTGAAACCTTTACAGGAGAAAGTGGTGGACGAAGTACACAAATCAAGTAGTAAAAGTACAGATATGTATAATAAAATATCACTCCAGTAAAAGTACTGCTTTTTTAAATTTACTCGAGTGAAAGTACAAAGGTACTTGAGTTTTAATGTACTTAAGTAAAAAAGTACTGATAGAGATATGTATTTTGCTATTTTATATAGACTACTTAATTTAATATTAGCACATATTTGTATAACCCTAGTGCTCAAAATACCTGTGATTTTCCCAAAATAACCACTATATGGTGTAATGATAACATATAATATATATATTGTTATAAGGGAAACAGGTCAATTTAGCTCAAAGGGAATCATTAATGATTTTATAGGGAATTTGAACAGACTCACTGTTTCACGGCGATTCACCGAACAAGCCGTATAACAAACTCTGCACTGGATATTAAAATCCCAAAATATAGTGAAAACACTATTAAATAGCACAGTAACAAAATCGACAGATTAAGACATTAACTTATGAGCACAAAACACAAGATATTTCTCTTTTCAATATAAACAAGACGTTATTTATATACCTCTAAGACATGTAAACTAATCTACACAAGCATTCACACATTCACGCATTGCAGAAAGAGAGAAAGTGAGGAAAGGATTAGATTAAGAGAATGAGAATTTGATATCCCACGTTTCCAGCAATATGTGCAATTGCATAAACCTGAACAATCATCAATCACATATTTAACACTATTGACTTTTCAATGAGGCTAAAATCTATTTTCAATATTACACCAGTTGCAGTAAGAGTCTGGGGTTTGTACTTGCAGCTTTTGTGTTTACGGATTCCCTTTGTTCTCCGTCTTTGCAGGAAAGGGTTTCTCCGAAGTCGCTGATTGGCTTAGAGTTCAGGAGTCGTTGAAGTGGGCGTTGGTTCTTGGCCGGTGTTGCAGAGTTTTGGTCTGGTTAAGTTTGGCAAACACAACTTAGCACACGAACTCAACGGAAAGAAAATAAACTAAAGTCAAAGAATAAAAGGATGTAAAGATGGCTTTTCTTCTCATCATGGTAGCAACTGGCTGGGTGTGGTCCAGAGCACATGGCGAGAGAGAGAGTTCATTTTTCCGGAGAGAGAGAGAGAGAGGAAAGGATTCAAGAGCGCGAGGAGAAGTTAAGAGAGGAAGTTAAGAGTGTGTCCTGGGTATTTAATCTCGGCTCTTAGGGACCTCCCAATGGTTGTCTTGACCAATTAGATCCCATGCTGGCTCTGGGTGCCGCTTTGTTTCTTCACCCAATCAATAAATCAACATGTCATGTTCAGTCACATTGCCCGAATTTTACATTCTCTTGCAAAGTATCCTTTTGAATGTGATTTCTATAACCAGAATATGATACATTTGACAGAGAATTACTTTGAAGAAATGTTTAAAGCTATAATTATGCCACTCATACATACCAAACATGACATTAACCCTTAAGGCTTACGCTATTCAATACTAATTAGAAGCATGACAAACACAATGATTAAAACAAGGATAGCCAAATTTGTGGGTCACATACATAATATGCAGTTATGCATAGAAATGATTAGTTTCATTAACAATTAGCATGAAAGTCCTTTAAGATGATTTTACAGTCTGTAGCTGTGATTTCTATCACAGATTTACATGTAATGGTCACATGTTGCATCTCTTTGTCCATCAATATTTATTCCTCAAATGTATTACCGAATTCCTGCATTGGAATTATCATTAAGTGTTCCTTTGGTTTTGCTGTTGCAGGCTGTATTCAGACGGGCTGGAGCTAGGGTCTGATTTATGACTTCCTGCTGTTGTCTTGTGGAATTCGGTTTCTCATGTTTCAACCATGCTTCGATCGAATATTGATTTGTCTGATTCGGTCCTTGATATTCTACACACCCCCCTTCGTTCGGCGAGGTGTTTAGCAGAAGACATCGTCGAGCGCTGGAAAAACAAAGGCAGAAGAAGCAGACAAAACACAACAAACAACAAGACAACACCTCCATGACAGTTACTGTACTGGTGCCGGGCATTAGGTTACTCAATTTTGGAAATTATTGTTCTAATTCTTCGATCAAATTTTGCGACTAGATTTGTGTGTTTCTTCTAAGTTGTCTTAACTTAAGAATGTTCACATTTAGTTTCTAGTGAACTAATTTGTGGTAAAATGAATCGACCTATCGTGCATGGAGCTCTCTGGCTTTCCTTCAGTCTAGAGTGGCTTATGCGGATATTAGGTGTAGCGAGTCAATCCTAATATCAGACCTTTGACCCTTGCAGGGTGTCTAGGTGTTTCACCTACTAAAGAAAGAGGGAAGGAAAAGGATAGGTAAAAGAAGAACAAAACAAAACAAATCTGCTGTGGGTTTTCCTAGCATGATTTGCAACTACTGTTGAGCTAGGATGTCATGTGCAGCTAGGGAGCCATGCACCTTAACTTCGTGTCAGGTGTTCTAACTCTTGTGAGGATAGCTATATGTTTCTTCATGGTGGTGTATGTAACTGTGTTGCGCTAAATTTGGATATTCTACTTGTGGGAAGAATATGTTTGTTGAATGTGTTATCAGTAGATGTGGTTACCTCTGGGTGTAGGTAATGTTGTGTGTGTTAATGGTGTAGTGTATGTGTGGTCAGATCTGTTCCAGTCTGTGTCGTCTCCCCCCTTTTCAGGTATGTTGATGAAGACTGGCTCTCTTCATCCTTGGCTTGGATGTGGGCATGTCCATGATCTAATGGGGGTCAGTCCAGAAAGGCAGGAAGTTCTTTAGCAGACAGTCGGAGGTAGTTTGGCATGGCTGTATGAAGCTGGGATGCAAACTTTGTCTCCTTGGTTGCATTCCTCTTGTGCTACCTTCTGGATGTGGCAGACTTTCTGACCTTCTGTGCTTTGGTGGTTGCTGTTGCACAGACAGGAATGTGGTTCTAGGAGTTGGAGTTAATATAGCAGTTTGCTAGTGAGTGATGGGTGAGTGAGGTGATGTTCTCTGGTACCTCAGTTTTCATCAACGGTTGGCCGTGAGAGACTTGCTCGTCCTGTGTGGTTGTTGAACAGGTGCTTGTCATCTCGGATATGGTGGTGTACCATGCGATCGTCGGCCTTCCGTTCTGTCGCTGGTCACAGCGAGCATGACTCAATTTCGTAGTCATCCGTGTTCAGCTTATCTTGAAGGAACTCGTTCAGTTGGCTCATGACTTGTTCCATGTCTTCTGACGGTAAGCTGTATGGTTCTGGAGCATACTCAGCACTGTGCATGTCTGAGTAATGCTGAGGTGGGTTTCGTTGTCGCGTAACCCTACGAGATGCTCTTGGATGAGTCAGGCGATTACCTTTGGATGTCTGGTTAGGTTTCCAGTTGTTGCTATCTTTTGCGTTTCTTGAGAAGCGTGGCTGGTCCCATGGATTTTTCCAGAAGTTGGGCTGATAGCTTTCGTGGACATGGGGATCACGTTCTCTGTGCTCTTGATGGAGGACTCTGAAATTGTGATGCATCTGGGTGTCGTCCAGTGCAAGGCTTGAGTCTTTATTGACAGAGTTCAAGAGTGTGGATGTTTTGTTACCTTTCTTTGAGGCCATCTTCTGCTTGTTGTAGGCCTTCTGTGTTAGGTCACGCAAAACTGTTGGATGGTCATGGAGCGTGGACAGGCCATGACGCCTAGATGGTGGCTGACTCCAGGGTGCAGATTTCTTAGGAAGAGGCTTTTGAAGTTCGCATCCTCTTCAAGGTCAGGTTCGTTGTGTGCACCAAAGTAGGCTTGTCGGAGTCGGTTGTAGTAAGCTTGTGGAGCCTCTTGTCGACCTTGTTTGGTTTCTAAGGCAGTTAACAGTCCATGTTCGGAGTCAGGGTCGGTAAACTCTTTAATCAGGACCTCACGAAGTAGCTGGTAGTCTGACTTCGTTCGACTGGGCTGTCGATCTAGGAAGTTTCGTACCTCGGAACTGGACGTGGCTCTAAGGAGGTATAACCTGTCTCTGTCAGTCACATGAGGTCTCATTTCTAGATAGAAGTCGATATCTTGAAGGTGGGCCTGGATGGTGTGGCCCCCTGTGGAGTTCGGGTTGAACTTGCTGATGTTTTAGACAGCTTGTCGAGGTCTTTGATGGTCATCCCAGGTGCAGCTCCAAGGTCTGCTTGGATGGGAGGTTTTCTTTCGTTGACAGGAAAGAGTTCTGTGGCGAAGGCAGGTGAGGTTTTGGGTTGTGGCCCTTCGCTTCTTCTTCGCTGTATACATGGGACTCTGCTCTGCTCAGCAGTGGTGAGGCTGAGTGTGGTTTCTCTCGCTTTGGCTCTTGCTTCTGCGCATAAGCATGTTTGAGTCCTCTTCTGACCATGTAGAGCTGATCATTGGTATCGTCTAGTTGTGGGGTCAGATTGTCCATTTCAATTCTGTACCTTTCAAGGTGGTCATTCAGGGCACTTATTTCAGCATTCTTGTTGCTGATGTCATGCTTGGCTTTCTCTAGTAGCTGGTTGGCATACTGAAGTCTGTTTACCAGGCCTTCCTGGGCAGCCTTTGCATGTTGTTGGTCGAGCTGAGCTGCTGTCAGGGCTGCTTGGAGCTCCTTAACTTGTTCCGTTGTTTCCTGCTCGCTCTCGTTGGGTGCTTTGAGTTGATCTTGAACTTTCACTTCCAGCTTGTCTATGCGACGTTGAGCACATGTCAGTTCCTCTTGAAGGTGGGTGATGTGCTTGTCGCTCAGTTTCAAGCTGGGTCGTGAAGGCATAGCTTAGGAGCTGGCAATTTTGACTAGCTCCTCATGGTTGTTATTCTGGCTTGAATCTTGTGTCAGGAATCTTCTCAGACCTAGGATTATTATTAAAAATAATAACAGTTCAAACGTCTTGGGGGTGAGGCTGTCTGTCGTACCTCTCAGCCAAGTGTTCACGTCTTCCCCTTTGGCCAGGGGGTCTGCAGTCTGCGGCATGTTGGCACGCTGGGGAGAAGAGAGACTGACACAGATCTGTGTGGAGTGGAAGCTTATGTGTGGTGCGACAACTAAGTGTTATGTCAGTGATTTGAACCACTGGTGAAGTGTGGTGATCACTGTGTTGGTCTCAGAGTATCTAGGTAGACTAGCGATGTGAAGACTTCGTCACTCTAATGAGGAAGAGGGAAAAGAGACAAAAAGGTGAAAAACAAATTTAATTAAAATAAACAATTCCTTTTCTATTTTTTTCAAAATGAGGAGAATTCCTTTTTTATTAAATGTTGTTATCAAGGAGGCAAACAATATTATTAAATCTTTGTCTTAGACAAACAAATATAATAATAATTCTGATATCTCTTTTCTTAGTCTGACAGAATTGACAACACACCTTACAGTTGGATCGCTCACCAGGAGGCTGCGAAGGCGACAGTTGCTCAACACTTATCTCTATTAAAATTGATCTCAGCGTTGCATGAGTTGTTAAAATTTGGATTGCGTTTTAAATATAGGGAGGTTAGGAAGAACAAAAGAAGGTTTGATTGCAATCAAATTCGTAAGGATGATTCACCTTTTGACAGGATTGTGTATCTCATACACTTAGAATTGATTGATGGTTCTTACAGGTCCCTACAAATGTGAAAAGTGAAGAGGAAAGAAAGGAGGATAGAACAGGAGGAAGAGAAAGAGACAGTAAGTTGAGTGGATCGGTCCACTAGCAAGCAGTTATGCCCGACTACGGCGTATAGTGTTGTTTTCAGTTGCTACACAACTATCAACAAAAATACATTTGGGGTAAAAGAGATTTGTCTCTCTAATTTATTTGAACTCGTAGTGAGGGATAACAATGTGTCCTATTAAGGCTCAGGTGGGTCGTTCCCAAGCTAGGATACACAGAGGAAAGAAAATGGTAAGACAAAGTAAAATTGTAAAGTAATAAACAGGCAAAATAAAATATGAAATTAAGTAAATGAGGAAATAAGTAAATACAATAGTGGTTATGTGTATAACCAAAACAGGAAGAATTAGGGGTAAAACGCAATAAAGTAATGAGTGAGTATAAGTCTGAATAGAATCTACTTATATGGGTAATAAATCAATTAGGTAGAATAAGTTTACTTAAACTTTCAAAGTTCAATACTTATTTGTACCTAAAATGATTATGCCCAAAAGGGAATACTAGAAGGAAGGACCATATTAAACAATATGAGGGTGAAAATTAGAATGATTCCAAATAAATTTAATGTTTTAATTAAATTTGAATTTGGCACAATTAATAATTGTAAACTAGTATTTTCCTTTCTAGTAGAACTACAAATAAGTGGTAAAAAGGGAGAAATAAGGAAGATAAAGACCAACAAGTATATTAGTTTAAATGTTTAAAGGGTTAAACCACTTTAGCTTCTCAAAACACACACTTTATTCAACCATTGGATGTTTAATGCTAACTTCTAACCTTTGAGGCTAATGGCTTTAGCATAGACTTCAATGTAAACACAACCGTGCCATTAGCAACAGCATGGAGTTTGTTTACAAAAGCATCGATGTACTGCGCGTGCGCAGTTCGAAGTTGCTCCGGAAGTATGTTAAGACTTTCGTGTCACAATCGTATCTGTGGCAACCGAAACAAACTAGTGGCTAGCACATTAATGGTTGCATTACAAATACAGTTAAGCATGTTACATTAAATGTTGGCGCATCTCAACACTGTACAAATAACAACAACGCTTGTTCTGCGATGTGGCGCTTAAACTTTCAGTTCGTTCAGAGTTAAGCTTAAACCTTATTCAAATAATAGCTTCGTGCTGCGGTTGAGGAAACAGTGAATCACAAGCCCTTGTCCATTTATATGGACATAAACACAACAGGGTTTCTTCGCTGTTGGTTCAAAGGTAAACTTTACTTGATAAAGCTTTTAAAGCTCCCATTCAAATCACTCTCGGATACGCGCAGTGTTTCGCGAGATTTAATTCACTTTGTGAACAGTGTACACAAACAGGCAAGCATTATTCTCTAATGTTTAACCCGGGGAGTCATAGCATATCTGATCTGACAATGGAACACGCACTGACGATCAAACTATGAATAATAAGGCTTTGATAAACAGGATTGAGGAACACGCTCAAAACTATTCTTTATCCACTGATTTATTTCCCTTTTAATTGCTGCAGTTTAGCTTCGTGCGGCTAACAGTTACTGAGATTATGGAGTAAGTTATAGCTATTAGATGACCTGGAACACGCAGGACATCAATTCAGCTATAAAACAAGGCATTACAAGAAGAGAGGAACACGCTCATCTCCGACCTTATTCTCCAATCTTAACTGTTAACTTTGAGTTCCCTTACTGCAGTTAAACAACGGAGAGGCGGACTCGAGTTACAACCTTCTCTGCGCTCATTCATTCAAGGAGGCGCGCGCTGCTGACGTCACTCACACAAACGCACACACACACCAGTCTCGATCTCATCCGTAAGAATATAAAAGATTAAATAACTTGGTTTATGCTCATAATTTAGATTAATCTGCCTGCATTCTCCACCAATATGTAATGATAACATATAATATATATATTGTTATAAGGGAAACAGGTCAATTTAGCTCAAAGGGAATCATTAATGATTTTATAGGGAATTTGAACAGACTCACTGTTTCACGGCGATTCACCGAACAAGCCGTATAACAAACTCTGCACTGGATATTAAAATCCCAAAATATAGTGAAAACACTATTAAATAGCACAGTAACAAAATCGACAGATTAAGACATTAACTTATGAGCACAAAACACAAGATATTTCTCTTTTCAATATAAACAAGACTTTATTTATATACCTCTAAGACATGTAAACTAATCTACACAAGCATTCACACATTCACGCGTTGCAGAAAGAGAAAGTGAGGAAAGGATTAGATTAAGAGAATGAGAATTTGATATCCCACGTTTCCAGCAATATGTGCAATTGCATAAACCTGAACAATCATCAATCACATATTTAACACTGCATTGACTTTTTCAATGAGGCTAAAATCTATTTTCAATATTACACCAGTAAGAGTCTGGGGTTTGTACTTGCAGCTTTTGTGTTTACGGATTCCCTTTGTTCTCCGTCTTTGCAGGAAAGGGTTTCTCCGAAGTCGCTGATTGGCTTAGAGTTCATGAGTCGTTGAAGTGGGCGTTGGTTCTTGGCCGGTGTTGCAGAGTTTTGGTCTGGTTAAGTTTGGCAAACGCAACTTAGCACACGAACTCAACGGAAAGAAAATAAACTAAAGTCAAAGAATAAAAGGATGTAAAGATGGCTTTTCTTCTCATCATGGTAGCAACTGGCTGGGTGTGGTCCAGAGCACATGGCGAGAGAGAGAGTTCATTTTTCCGGAGAGAGAGAGAGAGAGGAAAGGATTCAAGAGCGCGAGGAGAAGTTAAGAGAGGAAGTTAAGAGTGTGTCCTGGGTATTTAATTTTGGCTCTTAGGGACCTCCCAATGGTTGTCTTGACCAATTAGATCCCATGCTGGCTCTGGGTGCCGCTTTGTTTCTTCACCCAATCAATAAATCAACATGTCATGTTCAGTCACATTGCCCGAATTTTACATTCTCTTGCAAAGTATCCTTTTGAATGTGATTTCTATAACCAGAATATGATACATTTGACAGAGAATTACTTTGAAGAAATGTTTAAAGCTATAATTATGGCACTCATACATACCAAACATGACATTAACCCTTAAGGCTTACGCTATTCAATACTAATTAGAAGCATGACAAACACAATGATTAAAACAAGGATAGCCAAATTTGTGGGTCACATACATAATATGCAGTTATGCATAGAAATGATTAGTTTCATTAACAATGAGCATGAAAGTCCTTTAAGATGATTTTACAGTCTGTAGCTGTGATTTCTATCACAGATTTACATGTAATGGTCACATGTTGCATCTCTTTGTCCATCAATATTTATTCCTCAAATGTATTACCGAATTCCTGCATTGGAATTATCATTAAGTGTTCCTTTGGTTTTGCTGTTGCAGGCTGTATTCAGACGGGCTGGAGCTAGGGTCTGATTTATGACTTCCTGCTGTTGTCTTGTGGAATTCGGCTTCTCATGTTTCAACCATGCTTCGATCGAATCTTGATTTGTCTGATTCGGTCCTTGATATTCTACAATGGAGTCAAGATATATATTATGTTGTTGATATGGACTACGTTGATGAGAGTGATGTAGTAATGTTCACTGTGAAGCTTACACTGCGATGTACCTGCGAGTTATGAATAAACATTCATATGTCTACTCGGCTAGTTGAGCTAAACAATATAAAAATGTATAACGTTGCTGTAGATAAACAATATAAAAACAGATGTCACATAGGGCTAAATGCGTAGCATTTTAATAAAACTGCTAAAGTTACAGCAGTGGTGAATATGAACGAGCATGAGTTATTTTATTGAATCTGTGTAATTTTAATGTTTCGTTTTTCTGACCTAAAACATAGAGACACTGATGTTGTGTATGTGATTTCAAGTATTTCAGAGGACTTAAATAGATCACCTTTACAGCAGATTTAGTTCACAAACAACTGACAGTTTTGAGCTAAATATGATTTTCAGTTACAATAATTAATCCTAAAATTCGCCATTAGTAACTTACTTTTGGCAGCATCACGAGGTCTCCCCAAATGACTGCCTTGCCCACCCAATCAAAATTAGACAAAGATTGCGTTATTTTTTTATGCAGTGATTAAAACCAATCTGAAGTGAACTGTATTTTGAGAAGTTTAAGATATAGCTGGAGACTGCCCCAACAATAATATAATAACACCAGAAAATCGCAGCATTTTTATTTTATTGGCTGAAACCAAGGTGCACTGAATTCACACAGAGCTTCAGTCTGTTGCAGAAAAGCTGAGGCTGACAATGAGCGAAAACGGGCAGAAATATTTGCGCGCTATCACGGTAAGTTTGTGAGTCACGGGGAGTTTTATAGGCTACATGAATATGTATCATAGCTTACCACTGAAATGACCTGGGCTGCGTTTCCCAAAAGCATCGTAAGGTTAAGTACATCATAGACCCATTGAAACCAATGGAGCTACGATCAACTTAGGGCCTAAGTCTTAGGCTTACGATGCTTTTGGGAAACGCAGCCCTGATCAGTTTTAATGTTCTAAAACACCCGCTCATAACTTTTATTCATTCATTGCATGGATGGCTGGGGCAAGAACATAATATACGCATCTAAAATGCATGTAGGCTATACAGTTCAGTTGAAAGCTTACCACTTTTGGCTTGCTGTTTATGCTGAATATAAGAAGGAAAATGGAAAGTAAAGAGCCTGTGTGATTAAAATGTGTTCGTTACTATAGCAACAGTCTGCTCAATGTAGCGTTCCCCTTCTATGACGTAAACCAGTGATTCTCAAAGTGTGGTATGAGTAGCACTATAGTGGTACGCAGAGGAATCACTAAATAATAGTTTTTTTTTTTAAACAACACATTTTAATTGAATCTTTATTTGAGTAAAGTTTTTTTTTTTACAATTAAGTACAGTACAGTTTTTATTTAACTTTTAGGTACAACACATTTTAATTTAATAATTGTATTTACCTGTTTGTAAGCACTGTGCAGTGTTAAAGTTCAAACTGTGTATTTACAATGTTAAAGTAGCTGACAGCAATAAATACTGTTATTAGGAATAAAACTGCCTGGTTTTTGAACTGTGCAGAGCTGTGGATGAATAGTTAGGCCTACTACGCTACTGTATTTTAATGTTGGTCATTATGGTGGTACTTGGAGAGACAAATGTTTTCTGAGGTGGTACTTGGCATAAAAAGTTTGACAACCACAGATGGTAAACGACCAACAATATCCAGTGATGTAATATCCTGCAATATCCTATTTGACTTTTTTCAAATTCCACAGTTTTGAATGGAAAGTAGGTCTGTCATTTAGGTGATTCATGTAATTCATAATTGATTATGATGACAATAGCATTTTCAATTATACAACTGAGATTGAATGGATGCATATTTTGAGAGAGAGAGAGAGAGAGAGAGAGAGAGAGATAAGAGGTCATGAGAGAAGTCATGCTCCACTTGAGCTCTTAAAACTTAAACAATTTTTCACCTCTAGAGAGAACCAAATCCAGCAAAGCCTACATTAACTTGAAGATAAAACATACAATCACAAGATAATAGTGATTCAGTTCTCAAAAAACTATATTTTTTGAATGCAAACAACTAAGGAGCAGCAGCACTCTGAGCATCGAGGAGGATAGCAGAACTATACAGGAGAAACCTACAAAACTTCAATCAACAAACAGGCAAGACAAAATCACCACCTTCAGCTAACATTATTTTCAACACTAGAGATAAGAAAGAGACAAATGACTAGTTGATTAAAACTAAATTAGTAGCATAACAGTGATTGAGTGACAAGAGTGACAGTTGGAAATGGAGGGAGCAGAGGCAGCGCCCCTCCCCCGAACCATCGCATACCCACAGAAAATAAAGACTGTGAAAGACAAGAAAACATATAAACACAACCTGCTCAAGAAAAACCCAGAGACTTTAATGTCTGACTACTTTCAAAAAGGAGACAGGTCCACTATCACAAATCTACTGCTCTACACAGAAAACGGCAATGCTTGGCACACAGCTATGTGCAAATACTACAAGAATATCAAAAAACATGGCATCTGTAATGGAAGACAAATACAGATTCATGAAGAAGGAGGAGACAACAGCAAAGCATTTCTGTCTGTAAATATTTATCACAATGGAACCATAATGTTCCAAGGAAATGAAGCATGTCTCAGCTCTGTCCAGGCTAACTTTAGCAGCCTAAAAGCTCTGGCAGAGAGTGAGACACAGGCAGAGAGACTAGACAGCCATGTTGTAACCAAGAGCGCGGGGGTGGAGCTAGAAGAGGAGGAGGAGCCTATCCTGGACTGTGACACACAGCTGGAGCAGTCGGTTACTCAGATACGAAGCAGTCTGTCCCTACAAGAGGTGGAACTGGTGGAACTCAGAGAACTGGTGCTCTCACAGACAACATCCAGTGAGCGTATACAGCACCTGGAAAACAAAGTTATTAATCTCACAAGAGAATTTAAAGCTAGCGTCGAGGAGTTGAGAGGACACATTAAAAAACTGCAACAAGACAACAAGACCCTGAACAATGAGCTGAAATGTGTCAGGGAAGAGCTGATCTACAAAGAGAGTCAAATAGAAAGCCAGAGAGAACAGACAGAAACCATCATACAACCTAGCTCAAATGCCACCCAGACACCAGCAGACCCACCTTTGACACCCACCGAGACTAACACGCCAACAACACCGATAGACCCCAAGTACCACCAAGATCAAGAAAGCACATCCAGAAATGCAGAAATAGTCATCTTAATGGACTCAAATGGCAAATTTATTAATGAAAAGCAGCTCTTTCCCAACCACAAAACACTAAAATTTTGGTGCCCGAACACAGAGAGTGCCCTTCAACAACTTGTCAGAGAAAAACTTGGTGATCCCAGCCACATCATCATACACGTGGGAACAAATGACCTGAGGTCAAAACAGGAACGAGTGGCACAGTCAGTTACACAAGTGGCAATTAAAGCAACACAGGCTTTCCCAACATCGAAAATACTCATCTCCACCTTCCTACCCAGAACTGATTTCCACCCCCGTACTATACAGAGAGTCAACACAGACATCTCACGTGGATGTGCCGGAATACCAAACATTCATCAGGTCCATCACCCTACACTGGACATTTACAGTCTCCATGACCACGTCCACCTACGTAAAGACACTGTGAATGTGTTTGCTAAAAATCTTAAAGATGTTGCCCTTGGCAGAACCCCTGGCAGTCCCTCAGAGAGCAACAGAGAATCCAGCAAACCTCAACCAAGGAGATGCCTCATCCCAGCATCATCATACAGCATCTTCCCCCCACATCCAGCTGAGCCCTGGAGATTCCATCGGCGGCATCCCATGCCCCAACACCATCACCCTTCCCGGCTATACCCACAACCTGAACTCCAACACCCACGCTTTCGACCTCCACACCCACCTATACATGAACACCCTGAACCCCATCACCGTCAGCCGCGCCAGGACCTTGTGCCACCATACCAGCAGCGGAAAAACCAGCCAGGACCCAGAGAAGTCCCCTCGATGAACAGTAACACCTCAACAGAGCAGAGGCCTGCTCCACAGCCAGAGCAACGGAGCTACGCTGCAGCCCTAAAAGGCCCAAATGACACCCACAGCACCAATCTAAGAGAGATCAAGAACATGCTCAACTTAATCTGCTCACGGCTGATGGACTAGTTGTGAGTAAACCACACCTGATTGAACAACTACACTGCATAATTATACAGCATAAATAAATGAATAAAATGTCTACATAATGTAAAAAAAAAAACATAAGAAAAAATAATAATAATTATACTGGTTCTAGCTGGGTTGGTTCTTTTCTAGAGGATTGTTAAATTTGTTTTATTGACCCCATGAAACCACTGACAATCACACTGTGGAATATTCAGGGCATTAACTCATCCAGCCTGGGATGTAAAACCAAAACCCTGGATTTTAAGAAGAGTGTTTTAGACATAGACATAATAATACTACAGGAAACATGGCGCAGAACTGATGAGGTCAGTCTTTGCCCTCAGGATATCGTGAAATATCCATATCATCCCAAAACATGCAGAAATTACGCGGAGAGATTCAGGGGCACAATTATTTGGTACAAGATTGAAATTGCTAAATACATCCAAATAATTAAAAAGAAGAAACTCATATCTGGATCAAAATTGATAATCAACTCAATCAAACTACAAAAGATATATTCTTATGTGCTCTTTATATCCCTCCCTCTGAATCTCCATATTATAATGAAAACATATTTGAGACCCTCCACAGTGAAATCAACCACTTCCAGGCCCAGGGAAGTGTGCTGGTGTGTGGGGATCTCAATGCCAGAACAGGATCCCTGCCTGACTACACAACAGACAGTGGGAATAATTACATTTTTGGACAGAGCTTTTAACAAAACATTGAACATTTTCCAAGAAATAACACTGATGACCACGTGAATAAAAACGGGAAGCTTCTGCTGGAGCTCTGTCGAAGCCTCGGTCTGTACCTCGTCAATGGCAGGGTGAAAGGGGATTCTCTAGGAAGATACACCTATAGTTCATTTCATGGTTGCTCAACGGTTGATTACATGATCACAGATCTAGATCCATTCTCTTTCAGAGCATTCACGGTCAAACCTCTAACACCCCTATCAGACCACAGTCAAATCACTGTGTATTTAAAAAGGAAAGAAAATACTAACATACAGCCTCAACCCAGTAAGCTGTACAATATTGGAAAATACTACAGATGGGTCCAAAACAGTACTGAAAAATACCTGACCGCAATTGACCACCCCCAAGTGTGTTTACTGATGGATAACTTTATAGAGAACATTTATCCTCATAATGAATATGGCGTAAATCTGGCTGTAAAAAACATAAATGACATATTTGATCATTTGGCAACAATATCTAATCTCAAAACCACTAAGAAAACTCATAAGCAAAAACAAGAGAACGAAAAATGGTTTGATTTGGATTGTAAAATAATAAGGAAAAATTTAAGACAGCTTGCAAACCAAAAACACAGACAACCAGACAGTTCAGATTTACGCCTTCATTATTATGAAGAGCTTAAAAAATATAAAAATACACTCAGAAAGAAGAAAGAACAATACATCCAAAATCAACTCAAAACAATTGAAGAATCTGTCCATTCAAACAGTTTCTGGGAAAACTGGAACCTTCTAAATAAAAAGAACCATGAAGAAATAACTATACAAAACGGAAGGGAGGGAGGGAGGAGGGAGGAGGAGGGAGAGAGAGAGAGAGAGAGAGAGAGAGAGAGAGAGAGAGAGAGAGAGAGAGAGAGAGAGAGAGAGAGAGAGAGAGAGAGAGAGAGAGCGCCTCAACGGACGGATACATACACAAAGTTGTTAAAATACCCGTTTTGATAGTATTCTGGTAAACACAGTCGGTTATGTCTTAAGTTAACGTATACAGCGGAGAAAGAACAGAACAGTTGTCATGTTATTTGCACTAAAAGAGATTTCTGATGCTGCTAAGTCAAGTGCTTTCACTGTTGGTTAATTGAGGACTTTGTTTTATATAAAAATGCAGAAAGTTAGAAAGCACTTTAGATGTTCTGTGTCATTTATACCAAACACTAATGTTGCTGGTTACTAGTGTGTTTGCAGCACTACTATTATTTAGTTTTTATATTTTTCAGTTTAATTGATTTATAAAGTTGTATTTATTTTATTTAAATGTATATTTAAGTTTACATTTATGTTCCAACAAACTTGAACAATTCTGCTTGATAAATTCTCTAAAACGTTTATGCAAATTTTTTTTTTTTTATTACCCGTTTTATTTATTTATTTATTACTTGGTCAGTTTAATGATTTGTTTGGATAAATATTTAATTTGAATACCATGCAGTGCACAAAATTAACATTCGAGAGATGTTTGAAGTCAGTGTTCAATAAATGATGTTAAGTTTAGATGTTGTGCATCCACTTATTATTAGTGACATTTTAGCATGCAAACGAAGGGAAAAACTTCAAGATATCGGCCCTAAAAACCCATATCGGTCGATCTCTATGTAGTAGTTGGCTCAAGCCCGTCGCAAACAATCGGTATCAAGTGTATTGCACACCGTGTAAGAAGGCGTTGGAGCGGTCTAGTTTAGGCATAAAATCCTTACAGTCGCATGCAAAGTCAGAAAAGCATAAAGTTGCTGTAAAAGGTCTGCAGCGGGTGCAGGTTTTGTTCGGCTCCGTCACTAACGTTACCCGGTCCAAGTACAGCGCGGGACTCCGTTCGTCTCGCATCCAGTGCCACACACAGTGGTTTCGGTTGACTGACTGACTTTGGAAAGTAATGTCATAAAATAATTGTTACTTTACAATTTACAATTGTTATGTGTTGTTCCTGTGTTCTTGATACTTAAGAAAAGGGAGCCTTCAGTTTGTTACCCAGTTTAAGTTATTTTTCGTAATTTGTGCAGGTCATAAATGTAAATCATAATGGTCATAAAAAGGTCTAAAAGTCTTAAATTTGACTGACTAAACCCTGCAGAAACCCTGGCTTCTGCGTCTCGGAGAACGTGGTGTATTATAAGGAGGAACGGTATGTTTTATTAAATGTAGTGAAGTAAAAGCTACTCAATATAAAACTACTCTAATGTACAGATAATTGAAAAATGTATTTAAGTACAGTAACGAAGTAAAAACCTGCTTTTCATTTTAATATATTTTTTCGTTATAATGTACTGATTCAAATTAGTAATCAATAATTGATGATTATTTTACCACTCTGTGCGCATGAACAGGTACATTTCTGTCTCAATATCAAACTAATACAAGCCTAAAGAGAGAAACTCAACCTCACTGAAGATAAATACACAGTCAGTGATGAAATAAGACAAAAAATACAATAAATAAGAAACACTACATACATTGTGTAAATTAGTCTTCACTGTGTTAATTATACCCATCTATGATAGATATAATTAACACGTGTATTATGTATAGATTCTATACATATTATAAATATATCATTATTATTGTTATTTATTCTCTTAAGACCTAAATCGCTGTGTTTGAGGATACTTGCAAAAACAAGCATATAGCTCTGTTTGAGTTTCAACGGCTTAAAATCGGTTGTTTTAAAACTGCAGCGCTTAAAAACACGAGACCGTGCTACAGATGTAGTCCCTCGTTTAGTAACGAGCTGCTCGTCCTCCACCTGTTTCTGTCTCTCCTTCACGCCCCGTGGGGCGTATAAACAACACCACGATATAAACGATAGAACATAATATGAAGCGATAGACTTTTACTCTCGCTGCGGCACTCATTTTCTGCTTATGAAAAGGAATCCAGCAGACCAGCACGAGACAACGATATGGCGCAACCAAACGAGATACTGTTACATGATTGGCTGTTAGCGTGTCACTCCCTACGTTGCTAGGTTACCAGAGAGCGAGTGCCTTTGTTAATGCAACCAAACTTGCTTCGCATCCTCTGTTTTCTTCCGACGAAGAATAAAAAATATCGAACGTTTTATCGAACACATTTTTTATTGATATCGATCACGTGTCTATCACGATACATATCGTTATCGTTTTATCGCCCAGCCCTACGTTAAACTGGTAATGAATGAAATGAAACGGAGAACAGAGTTTATAGAGGAATGAAATGCTAGGAGACCAGGTCAATCATTCAGCCGGTGTGTCGTGAGATCTCTGAACATTTCAGCACTCTTACATAATATTCTCATAAAAGACTGCTAAAACACACACATGAGATATATGAGAATATATATCAGAATCTGTTCTGGGACACAGGTTTAGGTTAAGAGCAGGTTCTTATATAAAAGATCATGTGTTTGTGTGTCTGATTTAATAATTCATTCATAATTCCTGATTCTGATGTGTTTTATCTCCATCAGATTCCCATCAGCTCTCTCTGGATCTGAACACAGTGAATAATCGCCTCCGTCTGTCTGAGAGAAACAGAGTGATTACTGACACTTACACAGATCAGTCGTATCCTGATCATCCAGACAGATTTGATTATTATCGTCAGGTGTTGTGTAGAGAGAGTGTGTGTGGACGCTGTTACTGGGAGCTGGAGTGGAGTGGATATCATGTGTATATATCAGTGTCATATAAGAGCATCAGGAGGAAGGGAGACGGTAATGAGTGTATGTTTGGAGCTAATGATCAGTCCTGGAGTTTGATCTGCTTTCCCTCCAGATACTTATTCAGACACAATAACATACAGACTGATCTCTCTGTGAAGCCCATCAGCAGCAGAATAGGAGTGTTTGTGGATCACGGAGCAGGAACTCTGTCCTTCTACAGCGTCTCTGACACAATGAGCCTCATCCACACAGTCCAGACCACATTCACTCAGACGCTCTATCCTGGGTTTGGGGTTTGGTTTGTTTCTGGATCATCAGTGAAACTGTGTTGATGAATCAGAATAGACTGACGAGAGATTCTACCCATAATGCTTTGAGCTGCATGATAAATCAGTAACAGATGTTATAGAGTCTCTTCATCACATTAATATGAACATAAATCAGAAGAAATGTGTGTCAGAAATCCACATAGAGAGTCAGATCAATCATTCATTCAGAACATATTCATCTGATTTCTCTGTATTGTTTTTGTGCACAAATAATAAAACACAGTGACAGACCATCTTGAGATCAGATTGTGATTGATGAATATGTAATCACTATTTCTAGTTTCTCACTGTAAAGATGCTTTGAATCACTGTACAATAAAGCTGATGAATCTGAGATGTCTGAATGATTTATGAATATAATCGATTCCTCACGAGACAAAATATAACGTTAATCACAGCATTTAATCAAATATAGTTATTATAATACAGTGAAGACTTATTACCATATCTTCTTCAGAAAATAACGTGACAATATTTATTGTATAATATTTACTAGTTTGAAAGTGTTTTAATGACAATAGATTCATCAGAAAAATCAATTATGTAAAAACTTTGCTGATTGATTTGAACAAGTGTAAATATATAATGCAAATATTACTTTAGCTGAAGACTTTGTATCGATACTGGAGTCATTTTTATTGATTAAACAATGATTTCAATTATAGCAAACAACTAATGAAATGTGTTACAATTGAATCATCATTCTGTACTGTAAAATAACAACTATTTCATAATAACAATAATAATATTAACAACCATTTTATTTCATAACATTAACAAATCAAAATTATTATTTAAATAGAATCAACAAAGAACGGTCACAATTGCAATTATCCTATTATACTACAAAATACAAAACAGTATTTAAAACTGATAATAATCAAAATATGAATTTTATTTTAATTTCAGTATATCAAAAAGGAAATGTTACAATAATCCTACTGTACTAAAAATGGGTATTTAAAAATAATATCCTAATTATTCTAGTTATTTATTGATGATTATAACAATTACCCCAAACCATAAAAAGTTATTATAAAATAAAAACTAAGTATTCAATAATAATAATAATAATTATCTTTATTAGTATATTAATTTTACAAGATTTGTTACAAATCTTTAATATGTAATATTTGTTACAATTGCAATAATCATAATGTACTGTAAAATAAAATACAAATGGATTTGTAATAATAATAATAACACTTTGTATTGTTATATTATTATTTAAATAACAATTAAAAACATTTTACTATTATTAATTACTATTGATATATTTGTAATGTACAATGAAATGTGAGTATTTAATAGTAACAATAGTCATAATATGCATTTTATTTATCCTTTCCCCCCTATATTTGATCTATTTTATTATTTTAATATAAAAAGGAAACGTTACAGCTGCAATAATCCTAATATACTGTAAAATAAACTCATTATTTTAGTTAGTTATTGTTAATTATAATAATTACACAAATCCATAAAAAGTTACTATTGCAGTAATAATATTTAACTGTAAAATAAAGTCTGAATTTATAAAATAATAATAACCCAAATATGAATTTTATTTAATGTGAATTTTATTATTTTAAGCATATCAAAAGAGGAGATGTTATAATTGCAATAATCCTACTATAATAATTACCAAAACCATAACAAAGTACCTATTTCAATAATCATATTGTTCTGTAAAATAAAACTCAGCATTTAATAATAATAATAATATGTAAAAAATGTATTTATTATTATTATTATAATAAAGAAGAATAAGAATTGTATTTTTTAAATCAGAACAATAAAAAACATAAGATAATATTGCAGTAGTTGTACTGAAAATAAAAAGTGAGTAATAGTAAAATGTCTTAATTCTTATTTAAATAATAAAATACAAGTATAATAATAATACAAAATATATTAATATTTAAATAACAAATCAATAAAGAAAGGTTAATTTAAATGATCCTATTATACTATTTAATAACAATTAGAGGTGGGCATAGATTAATTTTTTTAATCTAGATTAATCTCACTGTAATCTTGGAATTAATCTAGATTAAAATGGCTCATTTGAATTCTGCCGAAAGCATTCAGAATATGTGTGCTACCCAAATAATGACTAAAAGTAAGTCTTTGAGAACGGGTTTCTCAAGCCAGGTGGCGCATTAGACCAGGGGCTCATCTCCTGCTTCCAAAATGCATCACAAACTTTAATCTCTTCCGTCCCAATCCCACGAAAAAACTGGGGAAAATCCCGTTCCACTCCGGAAGAATGACTCCCATTCCCTCCCACTCCCGTGTTGTTGTTTTTTTTGCCGATAACTGTCAATTACAGTAAAATATAGTACAGATCACAGCGTGCCCACCTTATTAGTAGAATAAAACCCAAAATGTCGTTTTTGTTATTATATTGAACTGAAAGCCATCTTATGCACAGTGTTGCACAGATTACATTTCATGTAAATCATCCATGCTAACACACACGTCTTCTATTTTTATTTTTAGACATTTCACTCTCTATAGATATATTTTTCAAAGCGGAGTTTCTCGCTTAAGTTCACATGAGACCTAAAGCGCATCCTGTTTGCTTAAAAAGCACGCTTCGTTGTTATTCTGAGTGCACACAAATAAACGTAGAGTCTTTACAGATTCGAAAGATGTATTAGGCTACTTTTATCTGTATGACCAAAATGACGGAGATTTTAAGAGCAAGTGAGCGCGAGCCTGTCCTGCAGCAACGCGCTTCCACACAAACACTTCAATAGCGCACATTTCTCTAGGTTAACATCATATTGAGCGGCCATGTAAAGTTGCTACTACATACATCTTTCAGATGAAAAGCCATATTTGAGGTTGATGAATGATAGGTGAGCGTTTGGATGTCCTGCCCGATTGTATTACCACATAGACCAGCCGTTAACAATCTGTCCATCACGGACTGCGAGCCTCTAGTTCGAAGACTCGCTTCTCGCCCCCTACAGTGCAATTCGCTAGGTATACATCCGCTAAAATATCAGGGTGAAAGTCAACATAGCTTGCGTAGTATAGACCCAGCTCCCAACCCAACTTTGAGAATAGATTAACGGCGATATTTTTTTTATCGCCCGATAAGAGTCTCACGTTAACGCAGCACGTTAACGCCGATAACGGCCCACCACTAATAACAATACAACTATCACAGTAACCTTGTTGTACTGTAAAATAAAATGTCAGTAATAATAATAATGACAATAATAATAATGATGCATTTTATTTTATTATTTAAATAACAATCAAAATAAAACATACTATTACTAGTTACTTTTGCAGTAATTTTACAGTAAAATAAAAAGTGAGACAATTCTTATTCTTATAATAATAAGAATAAGAATAGCAACCAAAATATGAATTTCATTTTATGTTACTTATTTTAAGTATATTAAAAAAGGAAATGTTATAATTGCAATAATCCTATTGTATTGTAAAATAAAACTCAGTATTTAGTAGTAATAATAATATAAATGTTATTTGATTGTTTAAAGTATATCAAATTAATAAAGATTTGTTTGTTTAATCTTGAATTGAATTGTTTCAAATATGTAATATTTGTTACAATAGCAGTAATCCTACTGTGCTATAAAAGAAGTAATAATAATAATATATTTCAATCATAAGAAATGAATAAATACATTTGTTGAAATCCTACACAATACAATCCTATTGTTCTTTGATATTGTACTCATTGGTGGAGGTTGAGGAGATTCCCTCGTTAGCACTTAAAAACAACTACATGTGATGAATTATCAAATACATATTACTCTAAAATAAAGAAATAACCAAAATATGAATGTATTTTATCAAATAAAGAATATATTTTGAAGAGAGAGCAAAAATATTATATAATAACAGGAAAAATTAATTTAAATAGTAATAAGAATTATATCAGTAAAATTTGTTTAGATCTTAATAGATAAATGTGTTATTATCAATAATCACAAAATCAAAATCTCCTGTGTCTCAGTGGGGGTTCTCAGGTCAGGTGAATAATAAAATTTTAACCTATGTGCTTAATTACTCTGGTTTTTGTTAGCTTACCTAATTAAATGTTGTAGTATTAAAATCATAATAAAATAATCTTGAATAATTTATTATGCAATATAATCCATGAGTGTATTTTAAATGTCTTTATAATATTAATAACTAAATAATTCATTGTATTATTATTGAAATTATAACTAGTCAGTAAAGAAAATATAACAATCCTGTTGTACTTTATAATAATAATACTTTTAGAGCACAACGGTAAAGTCACAGTATTAATATTTATAGCGGTCTTTGCTTGTAAAACCTCAGAGTTGTATTTGATCAGAAACGCTTCATTATAAATGTGAAGATGTGTTTTCAGATGCACGTTATAAATGACTCAAACTGAAATAAGAATGAAGAATGACTTTCATAGATCTTCTGTCAGCAGCGAGCTAATCAAGCTAATCTGACTCATTTGATTGTTCGCTTTTAATCTAAAACCGCGAGTGCAGCGCATTAGCATTTGCTAGCCGGTTAGCTTGTCAGTCGTGTTTCTACTCCCATCTATTACTGTTTTGTTTTTATTGCTCTGTTTCATTTCGCTCTCGCTCTGTTTTTCACGAGTTCATCAAACAACAGGGGTAAACAGTGGTAAGTGGTAAGTTAAGTCGCTATCATTCATCAATCACGGGGAGTAATGGCTTCTTCTCCTGCTACTGTTTGCCACATATATAGTTTATCTATCTCTGTCAGCAGCGAGGGATTCACGTGATAAATGCAGGGAAAGAGTTAGACTGACAGAGAAGATTTTAGAACTAGAGACACGAATCCAAACTTTAGTTGAGGATAGTAAGAATGTGAGGGCTGTAGATACGGCTTTGGATGTGACTAGCTCAGGGAGTCCTGTACATTGTTCGGTTCTGGATGAGCCCGTGCCGCAGGACAATTGGGTGATGGTGAGGCGGCATAGTCACGGGTCAAAACACAGCTAATCCGTTCCGATTAAAACATTAAACAGGTTCTCCACACTCAGTGACACACACACTGAGAAACCTGATGATAGTGCTCTAGTTTAGCGACTCTATTGTACAGAACCAGCCATCATAGTCCATTGTTTACTGGGAGCCAGAGCGCCTGACATCTTGGCAAATTTAAAAGTGCTGGCTAATGCTAAACGTAAATTCAGTAAGATTGTTATTCATGTCGGCACTAATGATGTTCGACTTCGCTAGTCGGAGATGTCTAAGAATAATGTTAAAGAGGTGTGTGAACTTGCAGATACGATGTCAGACACTGTAATGTGTTCTGGCCCGCTCCCTGCTTACCGGGACGATGAGAGTCATAGCAGACTGTTGTCACTCAATGGCTGGATGTCTAAGTGGTGCCCGCAGAATAACATCGGTTTTATAGACAACTGGACGAGTTTTTGAGGCAGACCTGACCTGTTGAAAAGAGATGGTCTTCATCCCTCCTGGGGTGCTGCCGCTCTTCTCTCTAGAAATATGGCACATAGTCTTAGAGTTGGTACTTGACTAACTGTGGCCCAGGTCAGGAAACACAGACTGGCTAAACCGACCGTCTGCTAGCCGCCTCACGTCACAGAAGTCAGTTCATTCTCATCACATAGAGACTCTTTCACCTAGATATCACACTATAGAGACTGTGTCTGTTCCCCGAACTAGAACATACAGAAACCGTCCAAACCAGTCTGAGTAACAACTTAATTGATGTTTAATGATATGATCACTGATCATAAACTAGATGTGCTCTGTTTGACAGAAACCTGGCTAAAACCAGATGAATACATTATTTTAAACGAGTCTACACCCCAAGATTACTGTTACAAAAATGAGCCGCGTCCAAAAGGCAAAGGGGGAGGTGTTGCTACAATTTATAGCCTCACACACACACACACACACACACACACACACACACACACACACACACACACACACACACACACACACACACACACACACACACACACACACACACACACACACACACACACACGTTTGTCAGGCTATAGGGACAATTTTTGACAAATCAGACTGGGCATAGGGCTGTGGGGACACCGGTTTCAGTGGAGCTAGAGCTACAATAAACATAAAAAAATCAGTGAACCTATACACGACTTAAAAATAAAAGATTTTCTTTGCACAACTGAGATATAAAAAAAAGGCTATTTTTCAGACTTTCTGGTGGTTTGTAAAGACTTTTCTGTAACACGGTCTATAAGGACAATGTGGTGTATAAGGTTAGTGATGTCATCATACACACACCAAGTATAACCTGCTTTGAAAGGACACAAGGTCTGTAAGGCGAGTTCACCACACAAACACACACCAAGTATAACCTGCTTTGAAAGGACACAAAGTCTGTAAGGCCAGTTCACCCCACACACACACACCAATTATAACCTGCTTTGAAAGGACACAAGGTCTGTAAGGCCAGTTCACCACCCAAATACACCAAGTATAACCTGCTTTGAAAGGACACAAGGTCTGTAAGGCGAGTTAACCACACACACGCACCAAGTATAACCTGCTTTGAAAGGACACAAGGTCTGTAAGGCGAGTTAACCACACACACGCACCAAGTATAACCTGCTTTGAAAGGACACAAGGTCTGTAAGGCCAGTTCACCACACACACGCACCAAGTATAACCTGCTTTGAAAGGACACAAGGTCTGTAAGGCGAGTTCACCACACACACACACACACACACCAAGTAGAACCTGCTTTGAAAGGACACATGGTGTGTAAGGCCATTTCACCATACACAAACACCAAGTATAACCTGCTTTGAAAGGATACATGGTGTGTAAGGCCAGTTCACCATAAACACACACACCAAGTATAACCTGCTTTGAAAGGATACATGGTCTGTAAGGCCAGTTCACCATACACACACACACACACCAAGTATAACCTGCTTTGAAAAGACACATGGTGTGTGTAACGTACGTCGGCAGGAATTCAACTGTCTCTACAGGTCACCGAAAGAATCAGCGTCTCTCTAAAACCCCTCCCCCTCATCCAGCACCAAAAGCGCGCATTTTCTTTCGGTCACAGAACAAAGGAATGTGACGGGAACGTTTCTAAAAGACATTCGTTCATTTCATGACTTTAAAAAACATCTACACAAGAAACATATGGATATTAATGTTGTACTCTTTCTTTCATATGCTTGTGGAATATGAATTACTTAAGAAATGTGGGCTGATTCTTAATCGTGCCTTAAGCTGTAATGTGTAGGTTGCAGTGTTTAGACTTGTATGAACGGTTGCAAAAATGTATGAATCAGTAAGATAACGAATGTGGTGATATTATAAATGTGTAAACCTGGTAGAGTTTTAATACATGGGTAAAAGTGTATTTTTTGTCACAAAGTGTAAGCAGGTAGAAAGCCTGGACATGGGCGGAGCCCAATACGGACACTGATTGGACCAGCCGCCTGTGGGCGATGTCCAAACCGGACAGTTAATAACAACGCGCCTGCGTGCAGCTCACTCTCTTGAACCTCTCTTGAAACTCTCTCTTGTGCTCCTGAACTCGCTTCCTGCTTTCGCAACTGCGCCCTCCAACGCGCCGTCCACTGGACGCCGCCTTCATCTGAAGAAGTCCAAGACCGTGCCAAAGCCGTAACATCACAGAACAACGAACTCAACGACTGCAGAGGAGAGGAGAGCTTTCCCGTGACGTCAACCAGCAGCTTCCAGATATATCACGTGTTTCCAAACGAGAGCCATCGGAGAAACCCGAACCAACCACGTGGTTTTCCGAAACAAAGGACCGAAGCAACACGTCGAACTCACGCGGGAAAACAAAACCAAAGGTCCAGCCTGCTTAAACCAACAAAAGCAAGTAACAAACTAAGTTTTATCTTAACTGAAACTGGTAAATTTGATCTGAATGCAGAAAAGAAAGCCTAGGCATTTTTCGTGATCTTTGCTGGTTGGTTAAGTTATGAAATAGGAAAGAATGTTATTCTTTCAACATTTAACCTCAAAACTCCCGTATGCATGTATGTATGTTTGTGTGTATTACGTATGTTAGAATATTAGTATTGTCAATAAACCTTGTTTCGTTTTATAAAGAATTGTCTCTGGAATGTGATTTTTAAGTATTTTATCCTTATTTGCCACAAAGAGAATGTTTACCTAAGATCGAATTTGAGAGAGTTATTAATCTCGTTTTATTGTTACCGTGGCCACGAAATACAGAGAAACGAGATTAATAGAATATACCTTTTAGTGATCACTGGACGAGCACTTAATAAGGTATAAACTGTAAGTTAAATATTAATATTACTTTAATCAAGCAATATTGAATCTTTAACAACTAATTCCCGGAGCTGAAACAATAGCTTCATATTCAGTTGCATTACAAATGGTGGAGGATGCGGGCATTAAAGATTAAATCTGAAAATCAAACCAGAGACAATAAGAGTATTTCTCACTTTTATCCAGAAAAATTGAGTGAATATAGAGAAACAAGCGGTTATTTGTGATATTGCATTCTTGTTTGTAAAACACAGTGCGTTTTGAATGAAAGAGAGTGTAACTGTTAATTCGAGCTCGTTGAGAAGAAACGAAACTGCAGTAAATAATTAATATGAAGTCGCTAAAAGCGCACGAGCAGTGAACGGGCGTGTTCCTCGTTTGCTCTCTGATTTAAGGCCTGTATAGTTTTGATTTGTTAAGTGCGTGTTCCACTCACAAACTCAGCTATATTTTCAAATCTCCCGGCTGTAGGATATTAAAGTAGCTATTTAAATAATTCTCAGCCATTATTTAATTTCACACGAGTGAAATCCAAACACGTGGCGCTCAGACAAAGAGTGGCCATGCGGTTTGAGAAGGGCGATTGAGAAGAATTTGCAATCGATTGAATTGTTTTTATGTGTGCTGTCTGAACAGACAAATATCTGCATTACGGTCCGCCGAGGCCGCAATGATTTATAATTAATCTGTAGATAAATTTATCTCGCCCCAAACGATTGAGATTATATGTGCTATAAAAGATTCAAATCTGAACAATGCTTGTTGATTTTGAAGCGTGAAGCACATTTTTTTACAGGCACTGAGTGGCCATAGCGACCAGTTTAGCAAAAAAAAAAGACCCCTCCGGGCAGTTGCTAGTGGAGACTTAGCCACATGTAAACTAATAGCATTAGCGCTAAGCTAACAAAGAAACTTTAGCATTGTAGCAAATGCAATGCGGTTTGCCTTACGGCTAGCGATTAGCACGTAGCATTTAGAGAGTTTGAATATAAGTGAATGCAGTGGGTGTGTGTGAAAATGCTACTCACATTTCCGTTCTCTCTCTCTCTCTCTACCCATTTAAAAGACTAACATATGTTAATAAGCTGGCTGTGATAATGTTATACCCATTCATCAGTGTCTAACAATCTCACAGGTGGTTTTAATAAACATTTGATTAAAGTCTTTTAGTATTTTAGATTAAAGTCTGAGTAACAACTTAATTGATGTTTAATGATATGATCACTGATCATAAACTAGATGTGCTCTGTTTGACAGAAACCTGGCTAAAACCAGATGAATACATTATTTTAAATGAGTCTACACCCCAAGATTACTGTTACAAAAATGAGCCGCGTACAAAAGGCAAAGAGGGAGGTGTTGCTACAATTTACAGCCTCACACACACACACACACACACACACACACACACACACACACACACACACACACACACACACACACACACACACACACCTACACACACACACGTTTGTCAGGCTATAGGGACAATTTTTGACAAATCAGACTGGGCATAGGGCTGTGGGGACACCGGTTTCAGTGGTGCTAGAGCTACAATAAGCATAAAAAATCATGAAAAAAAATCAGCGAACCTATACACGACTTAAAAATAAAATATTTTCTTTGCACAACTGAGATATAAAAAAAAGGCTATTTTTCAGACTTTCTGGTGGTTTGTAAAGACTTTTCTGTAACACGGTCTATAAGGACAATGTGGTGTATAAGGTTAGTGATGTCATCATACACACACCAAGTGTAACCTGCTTTGAAAGGACACAAGGTCTGTAAGGCGAGTTCACCACACAAACACACACCAAGTATAACCTGCTTTGAAAGGACACAAAGTCTGTAAGGCCAGTTCACCCCACACACACACACCAATTATAACCTGCTTTGAAAGGACACAAGATCTGTAAGGCCAGTTCACCACCCAAACACACCAAGTATAACCTGCTTTGAAAGGACACAAGGTCTGTAAGGCGAGTTAACCACACACACGCACCAAGTATAACCTGCTTTGAAAGGACACAAGGTCTGTAAGGCCAGTTCACCACACACACACACGCACCAAGTATAACCTGCTTTGAAAGGACACAAGGTCTGTAAGGCGAGTTCACCACACACACACACACACCAAGTAGAACCTGCTTTGAAAGGACACATGGTGTGTAAGGCCAGTTCACCATACACACACACCAAGTATAACCTGCTTTGAAAGGATACATGGTGTGTAAGGCCAGTTC
This sequence comes from Gymnocypris eckloni scoliostomus, assembly GCA_027564155.1. Classification (NCBI taxonomy): domain Eukaryota; kingdom Metazoa; phylum Chordata; class Actinopteri; order Cypriniformes; family Cyprinidae; genus Gymnocypris; species Gymnocypris eckloni. The sequence goes on from CM050422.1 coordinate 33,611,820, forward strand.
ACCATACACACACACACACCAAGTATAACCTGCTTTGAAAAGACACATGGTGTGTGTAACGTACGTCGACAGGAATTCAACTGTCTCTACAGGTCACCGAAAGAATCAGCGTCTCTCTAAAACCCCTCCCCCTCATCCAGCACCAAAAGCGCGCATTTTCTTTCGGTCACAGAACAAAGGAATGTGACGGGAACGTTTCTAAAAGACATTCGTTCATTTCATGACTTTCAAAAACATCTACACAAGAAACATATGGATATTAATGTTGTACTCTTTCTTTCATATGCTTGTGGAATATGACATTTGAAATTAATTTCATTTAATAAAATAATTTCAATTCCTGCCTCCAAGTAGCAACATTATCCATTGATTAATCACAAGCGATCTTATAATTTGACAACCACAGTAAAACCTTAATTATTATCAAGAGGGCCAGAAATTTTTTATTTCGTTTACAAGTAATTAGGATACAGATTAATTTGGTTTGATGTTAATGACACAATGAGGAATGAGTAAGTTTGGAAGTTATTTAATTACTATTATAGGAATCCAAAACTAGTGATTTGGAAGCTGTAAATTAATTTCATAATTAATTATGAATTCGAAAATTCTAATTACATTTAATAATTAATTACACTTCCTGTTTACCTATTGCAACAATATTGGTTTATCAACTCCATTGCAGATTGCACTTGTGAATTCTAATCCTAAGTGATCCTATTCATTTTAATTATAACATCATACAATTTTAATTAGAAACCACAAATTCAAATTTTTTTTATTCTAATTTCAGACTTAACACAAGTCTGGCGCCACCTGTAGGCCATACTTTATTTCCTTTGGTGATCTGATTAACTTTTTTAACTTAAAAAAAAAAATAAAAAAAAATAAAAAATAAAATAATTTTATTAAGTTAAAATTAAATAAAGTCCTCTTTACTTAGGCCTGAGAGTAGATAGTGCTCCCCCTAGTGTTGTGTTGGTGAAGTGACAGTGACACCATGCAATCAATGTCATTTCTCACCAAGCTTGGGGTATAAGGACGTTAACCTTCTAATTAGAAAACCCCAAAAAGGGAAATTAAGGTTTCCTCAACTTAGGTCATTGTGTTTACCCTGTAAACAGCAAAACCAACCTAAGCGTATCGCCTCAACAGCACCACCATGCTGCCAACTTATTATTAGTTTTAAACCTTGGGAATAAATAAATCTTCTCTTACCTTTCCTCCCTGTTACTAACTTCTTCTAATTTGACTTGTTTGCTAAGACTTTGCCAGTGGAAAGATCACGAATAGAGAGAAATGCCACAATTGAACAGATGTTTATGAAACTTGAGAACTGTTTGCTATTTACCCTCTATTGTGAAATCCTACCCCTCCAAGTTAAAGCAGGTGCAATGAGAAGATAGACATTGGCAAAATTTTTAAACACGCGAGAGACACTCTAACCAGCGTTGCGGTGTAAAATTGCCATCAAGGGAGCAGTACTGTCATTGCTGTTTATTTCCTCCATCAAGGAGAAAATTGGAATAGCAATAACAGTCCTATCTCAAAAGAGAAAATTTTGCTTATAATTTTCTGACTAGAAGCGTCCTTCTAAATAAGACTTAACAAAAAAAAAAGCGAAAAGAAGAAAATCTGCTATTAAAAGAGAAATCTGTTTAGTGTTATTGTCCTTCACCTTCGTATTTAGATTGATCTCCTTCCTAAAAGGGAAAGGAGGCTTTCTCGTACAAGAAAAGGTGAAGCACACAATTGTTATCCCTATTTACTCATTCTGTTAGTGTGCTTTTCTTTCTCTGTTTCCCAGCTGTGCTGCCTTACGTGTGCCCAATAATTTCTCTGCAGAGACTACGAATTAGAAGCACCCACCACAGAGGACCACAGAAACAGAGAATCACACTCAACACTAGCATACACTACACTGTGCACATTCACACCCCTGTTGTTTTGTTTGTGTTTTGTTTTGCTTTGTTTCCCATCCAAGGTCTGTGTCAGTTCGGTCCAAGATCCCCATCACCCGCCAGAACATGTCTCACAAAACAGAACATGTCGGTCACTGGGAAGGACTGGAAATGTGGCTAAGTGTTACAACAGACAGCATCCTCCCTAAAGCTGCTGAAGCACGCCGACATCAGACACGGGACCAACTAGATGACAACATCACCAGCATTATGAGACAAGACCCAAGTCAAAACTACAATCACAAAGAATTAGCCAAGATCACCGGCTCCTTAAGTCACACACTCATCGCCACCCTCAAACTGAGCGACAAGCACGCCGCACAACGCCAGCAGGAGCTGACAAGCGCACAACGACGCATAGAGCAGCTGGAACGTGAACGACAGGAAGGGACCGATGAGGTGGAACAGGGCGCCGAGGAGGAGATCAACAGGCTAAAAGAGACTCTAGCAGCTACCAGCCACGAAATGCAGCAAATCAAAGAGGACTTCGCTGATCGTGCAGACAAGCTACAGTATGCAGAGAAGCTACTAGAGAAGGCAAAGACTGACTTCAGGGACAAAAACGGCAGAATCAAAGCCCTCGAAGCTCATTTGGCTGAGTCAAGAAGCGAGATCAGCCGCCTAACACGACAGCTCGACTACGTCACAGAGGAGTCTAAACGTTTCCAAGAGGAACTCAAGCACGCTTATGAACTGCGCCATGAGCCGTCAAGGACAGGACGTGCACCAACCGCACCCCTGCCAAGCAGGACCAAGTCACCTGTTCCTGGACTGACACGTGAACATAAGACAGAGGGGGTGGTGTTAAAACATTCACCAGCGCCGTCTGAAGAACTTTATATCACGACAGAACCAGAAGAATCTGCTACAGCCAGCCGCAGATCGTCGCACGGCTTGGACCTAAAAGATCTTGACAAGCTGGCCCGAAACATTGGCAAATTCAACCCCAGCGTGCCAAACAGCCAAAATGTCCAAGCTTATCTGCAAGATATTGATTTCCATCTGGAAATGCGACCTAACGTTACGGACAAAGATAAACTCTACTTACTCCGAACGACATCCAGTCCTGAAGTACGTAGCTTCCTTGACCGGCAGCCTGTTAACACAAAGACTGATTATCAACGGCTGCGAAAAGCCCTCATTAAAGAGTTCGCCGACCCTGAGTCCGATCAAGGCTTAGTGGCTGCCCTGGAGACTAGACAAGGATGTCACGAAACTCCTCAAGCTTACTACAGTCGACTCAGACAAGCATATTTTGGAACTCGCAATGATTCTGACATGGAAGATGAACTGAACTTTAAAACTCTCTTCCTCAGGAACCTTCATCCTGGCATAAGCCCCCATCTTGGCGTTCTCGCATGTCCACGAACGATGAACACTCAGCAGTTGCGAGACTTGGTGCAAAAGGCCTACTACAAACAAAAGATGGCCTCAGAAAAATGCGTAAAAACCCCAGCAGTTCTTGATTTCAACACGCAACACCATGAACTGGCTCTAGAAGGCACCCAACGCCAAGACAGTGCTAAGCCACCACACAGAGAGTGGAATGGACCCCCGTCCAACAGAGAACGAGACTCACACGCGGGCACCCGACCTAAACAGAGGTATGACCGCTGGGATGGACCGCATGGACGTCAACGCTCACCTGGACGACACTGGGATAAGTCATGGAACCAAGCAAGGCCTCATGAGAGCCCATGGGATAGATCGTGGAACCAGCCAAGCTTGTATGGAAACTCCAAGGGAAAGCAACAAACTCACCCTGGAGCAGTCAGCCCAAGAAATCGACGAAAGAATTCACCAAGATTCCAAACTGACCGAGCTCAAACTGAATCCACACAAGAACAAGAAAAAACACCGCATTTCGACTCACAAAAGCTGATGGAAATGATGGTAAAAGAGTTTTTCCAACGAAAAGAGGAGGACCGGAGGAAGTGGGAAAAGAAAGAGAAACCAGATTCAGCCTGACTAGCTGTCAGACGAAAAGGCAGTGACAAGCTGAACAAATCAGCCACAGAAGACAGCACTGCTTCACCTCACTCTCAGAGAACAGTAAACACCCTAACTTCAGATGGACATGAAACCCCACCTGAAAACCCAGCAACAGAGTTAAACACTAACTCAACACCCAATACTCCAAATCACAGCAGCGTCCAACAAACACCTGCTGATGAAACTCCTCAAGTTCCTGAAAGTGCTGTCTTAGTCACCTGCCATTCCTCCGAAGAACACCAGATCAGTTCTGACATCCTAAACGTTTCCTCCCAAACTCCAGCCTCTCAAATGACCAAACCGATGCCCTCACCAAAGCAGGTGCATTACATGAAGAGTCATGGATACTTCATGCCCTCCCACCCAACCCTACAGTGGCAGCAGTAACCTGCCGCCAGCATGCCACTGGCGCGCACACCTCTGCCCCCTCCCGCATCGCCATAACACCTCAGTTCGCTGCTGACGATCTCCTCACCCTCAAATGCGGATTCGTCACTACGAACCATGACAGCTCACATGTCAAACCCATTTGAACATTGCATTTCCTCTACGGACCTGAACACATCCTCTGAGCTCCGCACGCTCCACTCTGTCAAGTACATGCTGCATCTGCGAGACGGTGTCCACACGTATGTCCCTGAGCCACTCACTGCGCCACAGCTCGTAGTACCTCATGGCCAGAGGGGGAGTATGCTGACACACATGATGCACCATGATGTGTTGCCAGTTCCAACCGGCAAATCCAAACCACCGACAGGAAAAGGGGGAAGATCAAACCCACTGACACAGACCGACAACCATATGCCCTACACCACACAAGCATAAGTATTGTAATTTTAGGAAAACATATAGCAACCATGCTTAGACACAACCCATATTCTCTCCTCCGCAGCACTGCTAGGACCAATCTAGTAGAGAGGAGTTACTCTCAATTTTTTTTTTTTTTTTTTTATGATTTAGATTTAGATTTTTTTTTTTTTTTTGTCGTTTGGTTTCTTTAGCTCGTGTCTCACTTTGTGTTTCCTTTCCTCTCTCTCACTTTGAACCCCTTAACCAATCCTTGAATCCAGGTCCTGAAATTGAGATCGACTTCCGTCAGTAAAGTCGTTGTAATTCGCTGTGAGAACCGTTGTCGACCGATCGAGGCCACCCGCCAAAATCATGAACGACATGATACGCGATGTAAGTTCCTTGATTGACAACTTAGCCATGAATAGGATTCCGTGCTACGTGATACCTCTTAGCCTTGTTCAAACGTCGTAACTTCGGCCACTGCGGGCCCCGCTAGTCTCATCCAAACCCATCTCGCCCCTTTCCCGGTAGCGCTATTCCCATATACGCAAACAAGGAAACAGGGGACTTAGTTGTCTTTTCAGTTTGCCCATTATCGACGTTAATAATATTTACCGGCTCAAAGAAGTTGGGAATGTGGGATTGCGGCAAGGGAAAACCTATGTCAAAATCCACACTCCTAAAGTCGCTGCGTATCACGATAACAACGAGCAGTTGTATCTGGCCCCAAACTTAAAGATGGGCACGCTCACTTAGGACATTCACTTCCCCTGCCCGAGTAAACTCTGCGTACGCGATAATACCAAGGGCATCTGCGGTTTAGAATCCATTAAACCCGACACTAGCTGCCCCGCCGAAGCAACACCACATTCTCAAGTTGAGGTAACGCAAGCTGAAATCATCGGAAACCGATGGCTGGTCAATACCCCAGCACGAACAGCTACCCTCACATGCGATCGACACGACACCGCTACGCGCATTAATTTGCCCAACCAAACTTTATGGATCACTGTCCCTAAGGGCGCGATCCTCCATATTGACGAGTTAGCATTGTATCACCTCGCCGACGACGAGTATCAGGCTGAAATCGAAATCTTTTATTGATTTGACACCGGTTAACACAGCTTTAGAAGCTATCGCTCGCCTTCTGCCCGCCGGCGTGCCAATTATTCGGTCTTTGTCTACCGCTGACACAGCGCTTTATATCTCTACTATCGTAGGAGATGTTGTGACTTTGACACTGGCCTTCCTCCTATGCAAGCGAGTGAACGCCGTTCAAGAGTCTCTCAACAAATACCCGTCAGGCATCCCACGCTTTTTCCGACGTGGTAAACCCGACCAAGTACCCGAGAATTCGACCAACCTGATTGAGATCGTGCCTATACCGCCTTGTCGAACCCCTGACAATTAAACCAGTCAAAATGACCCGATTGTCAGTAATCCTGAACAATGCATTCCTATGTCTTCTCAAGTTTCTAACCTGTTCCTTCCCAAATTACCCTGCACCAGGTTTCAGTCAGTGATAGAAATTATGTTTTTGTCTTGTATGTGCCTGTTCTTCCTGCCTCTTGTTCCAGGGCCTGACGATGTTCCATCAGGGAACATCACCAAGCCAAAGGGGGATATGTAACGTATGTCGGCAGGAATTCAACTGTCTCTACAGGTCACCGAAAGAATTAGCATCTCTCTAAAACCCCTTCTCCTCATCCAGCACCAAAAGCGCGCATTTTCTTTCGGTCACAGAACAAAGGAATATGACGGGAACGTTTCTAAAAGACATTCGTTCATTTCATGACTTTCAAAAACATCTACACAAGAAACATATGGATATTAATGTTGTACTCTTTCTTTCATATGCTTGTGGAATATGAATTACTTAAGAAATGTGGGCTGATTCTTAATCATGCCTTAAGCTGTAATGTGTAGGTTGCAGTGTTTAGACTTGTATGAACGGTTGCAAAAATGTATGAATCAGTAAGATAACGAATGTGGTGATATTATAAATGTGTAAACCTGGTAAGAGTTTTAATACATGGGTAAAAGTTTATTTTTCATCACAAAGTGTAAGCAGGTAGAAAGCCTGGACATGGGCGGGGCGGAGCCCCATACTGACACTGATTGGACCAGCCGCCTGTGGGCGATGTCCAAACCGGACAGTTAAAAACCACGCGCCTGCGTGCAGCTCACTCTCTTGAACCTCTCTTGAAACTCTCTCTTGTGCTCCTGAACTCGCTTCCTGCTTTCGCAACTGCGCCCTCCAACGCGCCGGTCCGCTGGACGCTCGCCTTGAAACCAACCATCTGAAGAAGTCCAAGACCGTGCCAAAGCCGTAACATCACAGAACAACAAACTCAACAACTGCAGAGGAGAGGAGAGCTTTCCCGTGACGTCAACCAGCAGCTTCCAGATATATCACGTGTTTCCAAACGAGAGCCATCGGAGAAACCCGAACCAACCACGTGGTTTTCCGAAACAAAGGACCGAAGCAACACGTCGAACTCACGCGGGAAAACAAAACCAAAGGTCCAGCCTGCTTAAACCAACAAAAGCAAGTAACAAACTAAGTTTTATCCTAACTGAAACTGGTAAATTTGATCTGAATGCAGAAATGAAAGCCTAGGCATTTTTCGTGATCTTTGCTGGTTGGTTAAGTTATGAATTAGGAAAGAATGTTATTCTTTCAACATTTTACCTCAAAACTCCCGTATGCATGTGTGTATGTTTGTGTGTATTACGTATGTTAGAATATTAGTATTGTAAATAAACCTTGTTTCGTTTTATAAAGAATTGTCTCTGGAATGTGATTTTTAAGTATTTTATCCTTATTTGCCACAAAGAGAATGTTTACCTAAGCTCGAATTTGAGAGAGTTATTAATCTCGTTTTATTGTTACCGTGGCCACGAAATACAGAGAAATGAGATTAATAGAATATACCTTTTAGTGATCGCTGGACGAGCACTTAATAAGGTATAAACTGTAATTTAAATATTAATATTACTTTAATCAAGCAATATTGAATCTTTAACAACTAATTCCCAGAGCTGAAACAATAGCTTCCTATTCAGTTGCATTACATGTGTAATGCCAGTTCACCACACACACACACACCAAGTATAACCTGCTTTGAAAGGACACAAGGTCTGTAAGGCCAGTTCACCACACACACACACCAAGTATAACCTGCTTTGAAAGGACACATGGTGTGTAAGGCCAGTTCACCACACACACGCACCAAGTATAACCTGCTTTGAAAGGACACATGGTGTGTAAGGCCAGTTCACCACACACACGCACCAAGTATAACCTGCTTTGAAAGGACACATGGTGTGTAAGGCCAGTTCACCACACACACACATCAAGTATAACCTGCTTTGAAAGGACACAAGCTACTGATGAACGATGAACGAAGGTCTTACGGGTTTGGAACAACATGAGGGTGAGTAATTAATGTTTCATGTCATGACCCTTTTAACTCGCATGAAGTTAGTCTTTGAATGTTATTGTTGTATTAGAATAACAATTACTGACCACTATGTACTACGGCAAATTCCCCTCCAACAGGGACAACAAAGTGAACGGCGTAACTGACTCCACACGCATCATGGGCTATCTGCCTTCCTCTACTCCGGCAGTCTTGCCTCTGCCTGTACGTTATCACGTTCCGCTGACCCCCAGAGATGAGTTCTCATCCTGGGCAGCAGAGGTCTGTCTCGAATTTTGACTGTAAGCGAGGCGGTGGAAGACACGGAAGGTGCCTGACGCTGCAGGAGGCCCAGCTCCCACCTTCATCCGCAGAGCCACCCCAACCCACGCCTCCCCTGCTGCTCGCCCACCTGGCCTCCCAACTTGGAAGCTCCTTCCAGAGGCAGCTGTCCAGTGCCATACAGGCCACATACACACACACACACACACACACCTTCTCCAGTGCGCCGGACAATGGCTTGGACAGCGAGATGAGGGAGCCCATCGCTGGAGTCTTCTCCAATGGCAGTCAGGTGGAAGTGGAGGCTGATGTCCACTGTCCACTGCCTTGGCTTGCTCTCCACTCCACCCCTGCACCCAGAAACCCAGAGAAGCTTACAGAGGAGGCTAATAACCTTGTGGGAGCGGATGCTTGGAGCAAGACCTTGGAGCTGAAGGCAAACGGCTCGGTGGCGGCGCAGGAGCAGAGCCACAACTTGATTGAGGTGGCGACTGAAGGTCCTTCTAAGAAACCTGGGGGTTACTTCACGGCGCCTGCTCAACCTGACCCAGATGACCAGTTCATCATTCCTCCGGAGCTGGAGGAGGAGGTTAAGGAGATCATGAAACAACATCAGCAGGACCAACAGAAGCCGGTCAAGAGCGACCATGGACTACTACTTACGACACCGCCTGAAGTCGCTGCATTCTGTCTTCATCTAATCAGCTTGATAACTTTAATCCAGTTCTTGAAAGTTCAGTCTATCACCCAATACCAAAGTGTTTCTTGCACTGCACTAATGCCGCAAGAATCAGAAACACGTGCAATGACATGAGGCTGAGTAAAGGAAGACAGAATGCACTTAATACAGAGGGGTATCTTCTGCTCCCAGCTTCACTAACCTATGGTGCCACTCCCTGCTAAATCTACCAGGATCTCAACCAATCCTCCAACGGCAGTCGGGTCGAAGTGGAGGCTGATGTCCACTGTCTGCTCCCTTTGCCTCCTTCACCTCCACCCTGCACCCAAGAAACCCCTGAGAAGCTTACGGAGGAGGCCGGAAACGTATGCATGGAGCAAAACCTTGGGGAAGCGGAAGGGAAACGGCTCGGTGGCAGCGCAGGAGCAGAGCCACAACTTGACTGCGGTGGCGACTGAAGCTCCTTCTAAGAAACCTGGGGGTTACTTCACGACGCCGGCTCAACCCGACCCATAAGACCAGCTCATCATCCCTCCAGAGCTGGAAGAGGATGTGAAGGAGATCATGAAACAACATCAGCAGGAACAGAAGCCGCCACGAGCGAGCGTATCATGACTACTACGACACAACGCCTGAAGGAGTCGCTGCATTCTGTCGACTTCTACTCAGCCTGATCTTATTGGTTTTAATCCACACTTTTTGAACGAGCTGTCGATTTGAACTAGTCAACTTAAAACATAACTACAACATGATTCAAGTAACATTCTACTTCTTACAAACTTGCAAAACCATTAATTTAAAATTTAAAAAGTTCTTCTTTTCAACAAAATAGATCAAGGCAATTCAAATCAGGGCTGTCAAAATTGCTGAAAAGCTAAATTTGAATAAATTTTGTACTTAAATATCAATATTTGAAGTATATTCCAATTTAAAATAAATAATTTAAGTTGGGGGGGGGGGGGATAAAAGTTTTGGCTCCTGAGGCCACAAGAGGGCGCATTGAGCAAAATATTACTAATGCACGTTTATTCAAAGCAATAAAATAACGTGACTGTGAAAAAAGTGCATAGTTAAAAAAAAAAAAACTAAATTTAATTATTTGTGTAAACAATTAGAAACAAAACAGCATCATGAATGTATGTTTAACACAAAGGGCTGAAACTCACACAGTACATTTTCAATTTAAAAACACGATGTTGTGACAAGGCCAAAAAAATGCTTGAAAGCTTTGAGACATGTTTTTTAAAAGTTTAACTTAACTTAATTTTACATGGCTTTCTAAACATGCAGCTCTCTTGTGCGAGACGCGTGTGCAACTGTGATTGGTGTCCTTATAGAAAAATATGCGTTCTGTGCAGGGCTCGAAATTAACTTTTTTACTTGGTAGCACTGGTGCTCCCAACTTCAAGAAGTTAGGAGCACCACAAATGTTTTATGAGCACCCACTGAATATTAAGGAGAAACACAACCGCCAATTGAGCGGAAGGGCGGGCAACATCCTTCCTGATGATTAAAAGCTTCATCAATTGAACCTGATCCTTAAGCTGCAGTGCTTTGTTTTTTATACATGCAATATACAGAGGCAAGATGAGAAGAAAATGTCATTTAAACTTTTCTCAAAACAGTTCCCCTCAGAAATACATTCATATAGACCCCCACTACCAATTCAATATTTAGGATTTCCTTTCTATATTTTGCATAGTGAACATTGAGCTTGCTCAGGCTGCTACAGTATTTTATGTTCTTTGTGTCCGTCTTCAGCGTCTCTGGCTTCTGTTGAAGGATTACAAATTCTATTTAAATGGTTTAATTTAGATTCTTATTATCCACTTCCTTATTCTTATTACCACTCAATGTATAACTGTGCTTTGTCTCAATCAAGTCATGTTGACTGCCAGACGTTGATTTGTGTGAACCCCTGGCAGACGTGGATTCGTTTTAGGTTGATTGAATTAGTGTCTATGCATTTGATTATGTTGATGAGATTAGAACCACGGGAAGTCTGGTAACAGATGTTGATTCAAAGAGCCCTTGCCAGACGTGGATTCGTTAGGTTTATTGCCCTCAGAGGCTTGCTTTGTTTGATGTTTGTCTCCACCTCTAAGAATCCCTCCTCCTATAAGACAACCTGTAAATTACTTAAGAATGAGATTTTCGATGACTGCAGCTACCATCAACATGTCATAGAATAAAGAAATTCTGCTGACAATCCGATCCGAAGTCTCCTGGTCTTCTCTTCTGAGTTTTCTACTTTAGAAGAACAGAGTTTTCAACAGATGCTGCCGTGACCCGGATAGAGTTCCAGCTTCCTCACCTGAAAAACTTCAAGCTCAAACAAAGATCTGCATCTTTTGGAATCCAGCGAAACTTCAAGCTGAACAAGGATTCCCAGACTGAATTTTTCTCTGAACCAAGGGTGGTGAGTGGCTGTTCTCTAATCCAAAAGAACCTAAGACCAGTGTATCCTCTGTGCCGTCAGAGAAGAGTTAACATACATCTGTAGGGTTGGTTTAACTAAATTGTATCCTCTGTTTCAGGCAGGGAAGAGTTTATCCTCTAAAGTTTTTTATTTTAGAGATGAGTTTATCCTCTAAAGTTTTTTTATTTTAGAGATAAAAGTATCCTCTGTTCTTGTAGGCAGGGACGTTTATCCTCTGTTTCAGGCAGGGAAGAGTTTATCCTCTAAAGTTTTTATTTTAGAGATGAAAATATATCCTCTGTTCTTTCAGGCAGGGAAGATTTTTGGCATTACGTGCTAAAAATAAGTTATCCTCTGTGTCAGGCAGGGAAGTTAAGTGTGAAGTGTTGGTAATTTGGAAAGTTAACAATAGTTAAGCTTTTTTTTAACAAAGTGTACCCTCTGTTGATCAGAGAAGTTTTTTTTTTTTTTTTTTTTTGTTTAGTGTTTGTTTAGTGTGGTACAGAAGAAACTTGCAAAATGGTTAGAATGAATGCTAGGCTGATTCCAACCACAGAAAAGAGTGGTCTTGCGACTCCTCTGTGGTCAGATAGTGAATTCAAAACACTGTTAGGGGAACAAATGGACCTAATAGTCACTGAAAAAGTTAGACAAGAACTAACGCAGAAATATGAGATTCATCCAGACAAGACTTGGTCAGTAGATGAGTGTAAAAAGGTACTAGGAGCAAGTATTCGTAAGAACAATGTGAAAGGCATTCTCTGTTGTCACAGAGAATTCAGTGTAACGCTAGCGACACAACAGTCTCAGCATAACGCAGAGCTAGAGAAACAGAACAATGAACTCCGTGCGAGAGTATCCACTTTGACTAAGAAATTGAACCTCAAGAAAGTTGCAGCAAAAACTGATGTGAAAGTTAGTCAGCCTGATAACATTTACCCTGATTTACAAGCGTTCTTTGAAACAGATGTAGCTCAATCAGTAACTGATGTGCCTGTAAATTCAGTCAATGTGTGTGGTGCGAGGAGAAGATCGCAGGGGATTGAGGAAACTGATAGTGTTCCTCTCAATTCTTCTGTTGTGCAAATACAAACTGTTGCCAAAGCTTTAGGTCCTAAAGATATAGAGAGACTATCTCAAAGTTTACCGTCAGCACGCACACATTTTTCTGAATTTAGAAGAACATTGATCAGTAAAATGCGTCTTTATGACATGTCGTTGACAGAAGTCACGCAGTTGATGTCACAAATTTTAACTGAATCTGAATTCAACAGTTTTGAATCTGCTGTTACTTCTGAACTGTGAAATGCCAGTAAGGGTGATTTAAGAGAAGGTATTTTGAAAATCATAAAGAATATCTTAGGACCCAAAATAGATTGGTCTAGAATTACTGCCTGTGTGCAAAGGAAAGAAGAAACTGTGAGTGAATATACTGAGAGATTTTGTCAGTCAGCTGTAATTTACAGTGGAATTGTTGATGACCCTGAAAGTGTGCTAAATGACAAGGGACCCCTGGTTCGTATCTGGTCAGATGGCCTTGTAGCCGAATACAGAAAAGCTTTACCATTCTTAGATCTAACTTGGTCTAACAGAACTCTCAGAAGTAACCTAGACAGGTTAGCTACATGGGAAAGAGATGCTGATGTCAAGGCAAAAGTAAGAGTAGCAGCAGCTACGTTTAACACAACGAAACAAGACAATAGATGGTCTAAAAGAGAAAGCAAATGCAAATACTGTGCAAAATTAGGACATTGGGAGAAAGAGTGTAGGAAGAAGTTGCAAGATAGTAAAAGAAATGCTATGCATAATTCTGCTCCTTCTCAGCCTGCACACAACCCTGAAGTAGTTCCGCCAGTGACCACTGAAACTGATTACAAATTCTATTTAAATGGTTTAATTTAGATTCTTATTATCCACTTCCTTATTCTTATTACCACTCAATGTATAACTGTGCTTTGTCTCAATCAAGTCATGTTGACTGCCAGACGTTGATTTGTGTGAACCCCTGGCAGACGTGGATTCGTTTTAGGTTGATTGAATTAGTGTCTATGCATTTGATTATGTTGATGAGATTAGAACCACGGGAAGTCTGGTAACAGATGTTGATTCAAAGAGCCCTTGCCAGACGTGGATTCGTTAGGTTTATTGCCCTCAGAGGCTTGCTTTGTTTGATGTTTGTCTCCACCTCTAAGAATCCCTCCTCCAAAAATACCTATAAGACAACCTGTAAATTACTTAAGAATGAGATTTTCGATGACTGCAGCTACCATCAACATGTCATAGAATAAAGAAATTCTGCTGACAATCCAATCCGAAATTCTCCTGGTCTTCTCTTCTGAGTTTTCTACTTTAGAAGAACAGAGTTTTCAACACTGTTAATGGCTGTTTACAGACTTGGCAATATTTCCACACAAATTAAAATTTAGAAAATGATTTCAATGCAGTTTGTGCAAGTGCAGTCACAAAACCGGTCAGTTCCAAGTAGGGGTGGGCGATATGGCAAAAATATCATATCAATTTTTATTTTTTAGACATTTCACGATTTTATCACAGTTCTTTGTCATGTTAGTTTTACCAGTTTGTCTGAGCAGTACTGCCAAACTAATTTCCCTATTATAAAGACAAAGCCTTTCAAGGAAACAAAATATAAATAAGAATGGTGGATATTTAGGCCAAAGTGGGCGAAGATAAAAAAATCTTTGTCATTATTTTATCTTTGTTATGAAAAAATAAGAACAAAGATACACATTACAACAACACATAATATACAAACAGTGTTTAATTATCAGGTACAATAGGCATATTTAGTAGGAGCATTCAAGAAATTGAATGAACAATTAATACAAATAAAACACTATAGATTGATTCCTATTAAAGTAACTGTATTGTTTTTTCAGTCAAGAGTAGCGAGTTATGTTTTCTCTATGGTTTTGTTGTTTTAACATTAAAGAATAAATTTGGTCATCTGTCTGTCGATTCTGTCATAGTGTTTTATATTAATACCATCATTTACTCACTCAAAATTTGTTTTAAACCTGAGTGAGTTTCTTTCTTCTGCTGAACATACATGCTATTTTGAAGAATGTGGAAAACCAAACAGTTGCTGGTCCCCAGTGAGTTCCATAGTATTTTGTTATATCCTACTATCAAGTGGACCAGCAACTGTTTGGTTACCCACATTCTTTGAAATATCTTCTTCTGTGTTCACGACAAGAAATAAATTAATACAGGTTTGGGACAACATGTCAGTGAGTAAATAATGACAGAAATAAAATTGTAGGGTGAACTATCCCTTTATTGACAGTCGGCTGCATGTTTAGTTTTGTCCCTTTAAGAGCTGCACGCATCTAATATACAGGCACGCTTCGGTTCCACTCACCGGTTTAATTTCATTTTAAACATAACCAACTGAGTCTATATGTAAACCTTGTGTGTTTTGACAGTATTGGCTCAAAAGATAACTTAGTTGAGTAATCAGGCGCTGTTAGACAGGCTTTTTAGTTCGCGCGTTTCGGGTGCACGGGCTCAGAAAAAGCACACTTTAGACCAGCGCGCAAATGAAAAGCTTAACCTGCTTTAGCTCCCAGTCACGTGGCACATGCTGTGCAGTAATTCTTGAACGTTTAGCAGAGAACTGTAGAGGTCGCACCACAGCAATTATTTGCACTCGCACAAATGCTCCCAAATATATTTTCGCACAGATTACATTTCGGGAGCATATGCGACCAAAATGGTCGCAATTTCGAGCCCTGGTTCTGTGAACGGCTATGACTCAGTTTTGACGTAAACAATATCTTCTCTGTATTGCTGTTTGGTTTTTCCGCAATATTTTGAATGAACAACGTAGAAGCGCTGCATCGAGTGTGTTCAGCTGGATAGGCTAACAAAAGCATTCAAATGCAACATCGACTACATCGTCATCGCATCTCGTGCACCACTGATAAGGCAGCCTGACGCACAAAAATTTGAATGCAACATTTTTGCATTTGAATGTGGATTTTTGTTTTAAATTTGACGAATATTCAAAATTCTAATTTTTATTTGACAGCCCTAATTCAAATAAAAATGATGCAAAGTATATCAGTGTTAGTAGGCGATTATTAACAGTAATAGCAGCAGCTTTCAGTCTGTCAGCATCATGCCCATACATCATGCAATCATCCAATATCAGGCGTGCAGTGGTAATCCTTGCACAGGTTTCTGCGTTTCCAGTGTTTTTCTACGTATACATGTGCGCAACGGACGCATTTGACCATAGCGCTCGCGACTTTTTGCAGCGTTACGCATGTGAATTGGTGCTCTAAAAATGTGGCGCTCGATTTAAAAGAAGTTAAACTCGCATCTCACAATCTTGTTTTTCCTGTTGCACTGCATTATCTCGTGTTTTTCAGCACATAAATGCATTCTGTATGAATAGCTGCGATATGACGTAAGTTACACTCCTTCAAAGTGCGTGACACATGTTGGTGCTTTATAAGCTGCTTCGTCATGCGCTCATCAGCTGTTAGCATTGACACATTGTCAGTGTATCTAATTGTAACGTTTCCAATGTGATTCCTCATAAAATCGTGGCAAAACATTACATTTGAATTAATTGATGAATTCAGAAAAATCGCCCATTGTTTCGCCAAAAACGAAAGCCTTTCTTGCACAAATGCCGCTATTTTGGAGTGACTGAGAAACACATGCAACAACATGAGGCTGAGTGAATGAAGACTGAATCTGGAGTATCTTCTGCAGTCAACTAATATGAAGCTGTCGATGCCACGTCCCACATAATCCACCTGGATCTCAACCAATCCCTTTAAGAGAAGACCAGCGCGACCGCGCCTCGCCATTAAAGCCTTTCACTAGAATTTGAAGAGCAGTTCACTTCTGATCATTGACTGTTTAACTTTTATTTACCTTAAACCGACACCTATATAATTCAACACTAGTATTGCGATGTTAACTGTCATGACCAATGACGAGACTCTGGACATTTTGATTTCGTTTTTTTAGTTACCATATCTTTTTATGCGAGAGAAGCTACAACAGACTTTAAGTTGATTTCAAATCAGGATATTGCGTTGACATTGATTGTGTTGTACGTTACACACTAGTAATACCATGTTTAACTGTTGTAGATAGGACACTTAAAGTAATACTGTATCTCTTCAGTAAATCAAGGCTGTATAAAAACTAGAAATTTAGTGGAAATTTGAAAGACTAACTCCTAGGAGTTGCTTACACTTTTATGGTGACTTCGTCACATTTTACTAATCTTCTCTGCGAGAAATGGTGATTTTTGTTTTTCCTTTCCTCTTTTCAATGATTGTAAATAAGAAAAATATTGTATACCAATACTTTTTAAGGGAACTGTGTCTATCTCTAATCTCGATATAACCCTTTATGCATACATGCCAAAAGATGTATATGTACCAGAAGCAGATACACACACCACCTGTGAATGAACTGTGCTTTTTTCCCAGTGCTGTCGTCACTCGCTGATCAATGAGCCATACACACACACACACACACACACACACACACACACACACACACACACACACACACACACACACACACACACACACACACACACACACACACACACACACACACACACACACACACACACACACTCACATCCACTCCTCACACCAGCATGACTGTGTCAAGTCCTGTAATGCAAAACAGTCTATCTGTATGGAAGTATACTCAAACCAACCACACAAACAGTTCCTGGTTTTGTTATAATAAATCTTAAATTTATGACTCTAAAGTAGCTTTTCTTGTGGTGCTTTCTGATGTGAGTGTTTAACAGCTGTGTATTTCAAAGCCAAAATGTGTAATTTTTCTCAATTCCCAGTTTAACAGAGGTGAGAGGTCATATCTATAAATATGAGGACATTTCATCTTTATTCAGTAAGATCAATTTCATGTGATGCATATTTTAAAGATATCACAATACCATTATTGTTTTGTTTTTATATATAAAAAACATTCTACATTAAACATTGACTAATAAAGTGTTTTAGGTTATATATCTTTTATATTTAGCGTTTGTCCGTGGTAAAATTCAGTTGCAAGAAGCCGAAAATATTATAATGACCTACATTAAGTAGAAGGTTTAGCATGTTTCTAATAAATGTTTATATACAGTATATAGTATAATTGCACTAAAAATGGCAATCACAGATTGTTTAATTTACTCAGTCATATTATCTATACAACAAAATGTGGTTTCTCTTCTAAAAACTTGACTATTAGATTGAAAATGATGTAGGGCAATTATGAACCAATCAAATTCTTGAAAATAAATTTTAATCTTAACATAAAACCTAAATTCTGGAAATGTTGTGACGTTTTTTTTTTTTTTTTGAATAAAATTAAAACTAAAAGACTTTCAAATCACATGAGCCAATATCTTATTCACAATAGAACATGTATAACATAACAAATGTTTAAACTGAGAATGAGCTCATTTAAAATGTGATGCCTGCTACAGGTCTCTAAATAGTTGGGACGGGGGCATGTTTACCATGGTGTAGCATTTCCTCTTCCTTTCAAAACAGTTTGAAGACGTCTGGGCATCGAGGTTATGGGTTTCTGGAGTTGGAATTTGGTCCCATTCTTGACTGATATAGGTTTCCAGCTGCTGAAGAGGTCGTGGTCATCTTTGACATATTTATCATTTAATGATGCACCAAATGTTCTCTATAGGTGAACGATCTGGACTGCAGGCCAATTCAACACACAACACTGCTAATTATCTTTATTTGTTTCTCTGTTTATGATTAACATCCCGTGGTAACTAGGAATTACGCAAACTTCAGTCTGGATCCAACCCTTAAATGATCTGAGATAACCGAACACCTAAAAGAGACGATGAAGCCAACCATCAGCGATTATACTGAATTAACCAACTTTTGCCATAAGTTAATTACATTGAGTTACTACAATATAAATCTATTTTAGAAACTTAATTTCCTGTGAAGTTGCTTTGCAACGATTGTATCGTAAAAAGCGCTATACAAATAATCTTGAATAGTGCCTTCCAAAACATGCAAGCTGCCCATACCGTATGCACTTATGCACCCCCCTACCATCAGAGATGCTGGCTTATGAACTGAACACTGATGACACACCAGAAGGTCTCTTTCTTCTTTAGCCCGGAGGACACGACATCCATGATCGAACAAGAATGTCAAATTTGGACTCGTCTGACCATAAAACATATTGAAACAGTCTTTTTTAAATGAGCCTTGGTCCACAGGACACGACGGCACTTCTGGACCATGTTCACATATGGCTTCCTTTTTGCATGATAGAGCTTTAGTTGGCATCTGCAGATGGCACAACGCATTGTTTACCGACAGTGGTTTCTGGAAGTATTCCTGGGCCCATTTAGTAATGTAAATGACAGAATCGTTGGAATCATCTCACAAGCACGGCACTGATCAGTTAAAAATATTTAATGTACTGACACAAATACTGTTAAAACGCTAAGCCCTATAACGACATGACATTCACAAAGGAGTCTGGAGTGATGCACGTGTTTAGATGCGCTTAGATTTTGAGGCGCAATACCATGAAAAATTAAAGTAATCCTCAGCGTCCTCAGCAGCTCAGATGTTGGGAGAAAATGAAGACTTAAGTTAATTCTTACATGCAAACAGAGCATCAGGATTGCTTGCGAGACATTGTTGATTTTACAGCTGCTCGAGCACTGAGAAAATGAAGGACAGCGAAACTGCTGAAGGCAGAAACTATAGCAAAATTGCAGGCTGAGTGAGATCGACTTGGCTTTAAGGGGATTAAAAAATGAGGAGTGGGTAGATGTGTTCACAAACTTCCAACACACATTTATGTCCAAACACCACGTAAAAGTGGATTTTGTATAATAGGTGCCCTTTGAATGAAAAATACGTCAGAGACCACAAACTCTTTAGCAGCTGGAAACATAAATCAGGAAAGAATGGGACCAAATTTAAACTCCAAGAACTCACGACCTCGATGCCCAGATGTCTTCAAACTGTTTTGAAAAGAAGAGGAGATGCTTCACCGTGGTTAACATGACCCTGTCCCAACTATTTAGAGAACTGCAGCAGGTATCACATTTGAAATTAGCTCGTTTTGTGCATAACATTTAAAAATTTCTCAGTTTAAACATTTATGTTCTCAGTGTTCTATTGTGAATAAGATATTGGCTCATGTGATTTGTAAGTATTTTGGTTTTCATTTTATACTAATAAAAGAAAAAACTGCCCATTTCCGGAATTTGGTGTGTGTTTTTGTATGTGTGTATATATATATATATATATATATATATATACACTATAGTGCCAAAAGTATTGGGTCACCCCCTTTTAATGAAAGGTTTGACTACTTTAGTAATTTCCATGAGTACAAATCTTAATGTTTAAGCATATAATGATATTCTAGGGAATATAATTGTATAGCAACAGTTTGGACAGAACCCTTTTCTATTCTAACATGACAGTGTCTCTGTGTATAAGACAAGGATCAAAGAGAAATGATGATTCAGTCAGTGTGGAAGAACTTGACTGGTCTGCAGAAAGCAGCTGAACACCTCTGGTGTGACTTTAAATGAGACAAAAACTCATCACCAAACACCAATGACTTTTACATTCATTATATGGACAAAAGTACTGGCACCCCTTCTTTAGAAGAGAAAAAGGCACTTCCAAACTGGCAACAAAGATGAAAACATAATTCA
The DNA here is from genome assembly GCA_027564155.1 of Gymnocypris eckloni scoliostomus. Classification (NCBI taxonomy): domain Eukaryota; kingdom Metazoa; phylum Chordata; class Actinopteri; order Cypriniformes; family Cyprinidae; genus Gymnocypris; species Gymnocypris eckloni. The sequence continues at coordinate 33,632,089 of CM050422.1, forward strand.
TGAACTTATAATTTATATTTCCGCCTCTGTTGCAACAGTTTTGAAGTGTATGAAATGACTGTACCAATATGTACAAGTCATTGGTGTTTGTCAAGAGGATGAGAAGGATGTGAGCTCCTCAGTGACTCTTACGTTTTGCGCTTGATTTTCCATTCAACCAAGGATCCTCGGATCTACCTGGGAAGAAACTCCCAACTGAGCCAGAATAACATATTTTGGAGTTCATCACCCTTCAAACACAGATGAGCTCCAACACCACCAAACCTTCAAACCATCAGAACTTTCATCTGAGACTGCATCCGGGCACTCGTTCAACGACCAAACGCAAAGCAAGTATCGTACATTTACCTAAACGAAACAGAGGTTTAGTATAAGATTTAGACCCCAATATAAATGGCACTGATGGCTTTATTCAGGTGGATAACTGACTCTTTTCATAGCTTCATTCTCTGGTTTTCTGAGGGTTTCATGCATCAACTCTCGTTTGCTCTTTCCCCATGTACGGGTGATTCTGGGTTTGTTTGTTTGTTAGTTAATAAAACTCTTGTGCACAAATTACATGAATTTCTGATTCTGCCTTGTAAATTAATGTCCCTTTATGATTTTTTAGAGTTGATATGAATTTACACTTAATGTTTGCTGGACGAACAGATTAGTTGATGGCTATTTATTTCTGCTACAGTTATTACTGTCATCTGATATAAATAATAGTAATAAATCATAATTCATTGTAATTATTTATATACAATTCCCATTTGATTTGCTACAGAAATGGTGGAGAATGCGGGCACTAGTTTAAACATTATTTGTGCGTGGCGGACTCTGTATCAAACTTGTGTGTTTGTCCCATACATTTTATTGACGTCTTACACATGCAGTTTCTGATCAAATCAGATAGACTATAGCTTGATTGCACCTCACTACGAGCAGTAGAAAGTGTATCAATGCTACAAAACGTGTTTAAAATAGTTTGATAAGGAACTAACCTGATATTAGCGAATAAATTCTAATTTCTGTTATTAGTAGAGCGTAAGCCTTCTCTGACGAAGAAGTCTCAGATCAACAGCCTGTATAGATGGTACCAGACTAAATTAATCTGATCTTGGGCGAAGAAATACCCATTTCAGCTTTAAATGTGTAAATTGTTTCTGATGAACAAATCTCAGATTAGCTGCAGAAATTAATCTGCTTGGCGAAAAAAACCCACTTGCCTTGATATTAAACCTGGGCAACGAAGATATCTTGCTACAGGATTTTTAATTAAATGGTGATTTGAGCAATGCTCCTAATCTCCCAGAGTTAAAGCCTTCTTGTAACCTTCGTATAATTGCAGTCAGTGAAATGATTCAATTGAAAAGCAAATTAATGGTGTAATTCTAGCCTAGCTAACTAGTAACTGCCATTGTCTGTGAAGTGAATGTGCTGTTTTGATTTGTGAAATAAGTTGTATGCGATGCGTCACAACTGACTGCGCGTGAGTTCCCATGCATATTTACAGCAACGCAAGTCCCGTATTTACCCCTTGTTTAGCTTGAATGTACCAGTTCAGCTAAGGATTTAATTAAATCAATTAGTTAATTTTATTTTTATTTTTTATAAAATACATTTTTTATTTTAGTTTAAGTTTCCTTAAGCCATTAGGACATTTAAATTTTACCATTACCTTATTTTAGTTATTTGACATCTTCCCTCTCGGTAAAGGATTAGAGCAGTTCTAGCAACTGATGTCCCCTTAATGAGCTGTACAGGTTATTAGTAGCCTAAGTCCTGTCTCTTCTATTAGCCCCCCTTACACCAAGCCATCATTCATTATAAATGAAAACTGCCTAATGTTACCGAGTGAAATGTTGGTCAGAAAGTGTTAAATGCCTGTGAAGCTACTGATGGAAGCCATCTACTGCATCTTTACTTTGATAATATTACTGAATATGATCCAGATGTAGTATTTGATAAGAATGGGATTGTCTCAGCTTTTTGCTCAAAATGTAGCATTTTTTATGAAACCTAGCCTACCTACATTCAAGTGTTGATAAAAGAAAAACAGCTAGAATAAAACCTTATAATGTTCTTTTTATTTTTGAAAGCAGAGGGTGTGATGTTTGTTTTATGTATTGTATGTTCAGATATTCATAGAACATAATATATTCTGGGGGCATGAAAAACATCATACGGTTTATTTAATAGGAATCAATCGATATAGTTTTATTTGTATATATTTTGAATTCAGTTTCTTGAATTCTCCTGCTAAATATGCCACTAGCCTACCTTGAAATAAAACACTGTTTATGTTATTTGTATATTATATGTATTTGTAATGTGTATCTTTGTTCTCATTTTTTTTATAACAAACACATTCCCAAACACACTAGCCGTAGTGTTTGGGAATGTGGTAAAAAAAAAAGATCTTAATGTTGTTGTGATCTTGAGCAAGGTGTTAAATCACAAAACCTCAGCATAGGCGATGCACTGTATTAAACATGTAAACAAGACAATTGTGCTGATTTATTCTTTCTACAGTTTAGATTTTATCATCATCAAGTGTGGTCTAAAGTGCAGGCAATCACCACATTTTCACTGCTTTTACTGTGCATCAACTATAATTAGACGTGACAGTCTTATCACACATTTTAAAATATGTAAAAATTCAGCATCTGGACAACCTCCATCCCCAGCATCAGCAGCACCTCCACCTCCATCTCCAGCATTAAAACTGCCACCTCCAGCATCAGCAGCAGCACCTCCATCCCCAGCAGCAGCACCTCCACCTCCATCCCCAGCATCAGCACTGCCACCTCCAGCATCAGCAGCAGCACCTCCACCTCCATCCCCAGCATCAGCACTGCCACCTCCATCCCCAGCATCAGCAGCACCACCTTCATCATCAGCATCAGCAGCACCTCCATCCCCAGCATCAGCACCGCCACCTCCAGCAGCAGCACCTCCACCTCCATCCCCAGCATCAGCACTGCCACCTCCATCCCCAGCATCAGCAGCACCACCTTCATCACCAGCATCAGCAGCACCTCCACCTCCATCCCCAGCATCAGCACCGCCACCTCCAGCATCAGCAGCAGCACCTCCACCTCCATCCCCAGCACCAGCAGCACCACCTTCATCACCAGCATCAGCAGCACCTCCACCTCCATCCCCAGCATCAGCACTGCCACCTCCATCACCAGCATCAGCACCGCCACCTCCAGCATCAGCAGCAGCACCTCCACCTCCATCCCCAACATCAGCACTGCCACCTCCATCCCCAGCACTGCCATCCCCACCATCAGCACCGCCACCTCCAGCATCAGCAGCAGCACCTCCACCTCCATCCCCAACATCAGCACTGCCACCTCCATCCCCAGCACTGCCATCCCCACCATCAGCACCGCCACCTCCAATCCCCAGTATCAGCACTGCCACCTCCATTCCCAGCACCGCCATCCCCACCATCAGCACCGCCACCTCCATCCCCAGCATCAGCACTGCCACCTCCATTCCCAGCACCGCCATCCCCACCATCAGCACCGCCACCTCCATCCCCAGCAGTAGCACCTCCATCCCCAGCATCAGCACTGCCACCTCCATCCCCAGCACCGCCATCCCCACCATCAGCACCGCCAGCTCCATCCCCAGCATCAGCACTGCCACCTCCATTCCCAGCACCGCCATCCCCACCATCAGCACCGCCACCTCCATCCCCAGCATCAGCAGCACCAGAACCATCCCCAGCATCATTGTCAATAAAAAGAGTATGTGTCCGGCAGCAAGTCACGGTGACTTGCACACATTGTGGCATCAAAATAAATCAAAAGAACTTGCTGGTTCATATCAACCGAAGACACAGGCAAAGGGTAACAGATATTACAGAAAAGCGACATTTATCATGCCAATGCATTGATGCCAAAAATGGCATCTTTGCTGTTGATAAGTCATTCTTTAAGCCATGCTCTCCTATACATGTTCAAAAAAAAACATGGGGTGCAAGCCAAAAAATAACCTGTGAATTGGATGAATGCAGCACACATGTTTGCTCAGACACTACACCCATCATTTTTGATGAGGCGGTACTGACAGAAATGGTTACTTGTAGGGTTTTTGGGGATGCAAGGAAGCAAAGCTGCTTAAACCAACAAAAGGCAGCTACTGATGCAGGTGTTCCACTCTCTGTTGAGGTGACTGTTGGAGGGCCTCCATCCAAAAAGTTGATTTCAATATATGAGCCAAAACTTTCATACCACAGCAGACTGGGTAGGATAATAGCTGCATATGATTAAACAAAGAAGTCCTGGCACTATCCATGTGTCAAAGCAAGACAGTCGTGTCTTCATAAAACAATTGCAAAATGGCATATTTTTAGTACTGACTGACATCTGTTCATGACAGTGAGTGATATCAGGCCCGATCCGATTGTGAATAATCAAGAGACAGATTCTGTATCCAAAAATGAAGATGAAGGACAAGCATATCCACCGGAAGATGCAGGCCTTCGAAGGATGGTTCACTATTTAATGGACAAAAAAGCTCTTCCTGCCCAGCTACCCCAGCATTTGATCACAGGTTCCAAGTCTTTGCAAGATCTTCCAAGGCAGTTGATACCAAAAGAAACATCATGCGTGGAGTGTGCCGGGCAACTTACTGAGCCACTGCTCATAACAGCAGATGCCAAACTTGTCACTTATACTGGTGTTGTAGATGGTGAGACATGTCAAAATATATAATCCAAATCATCTTAGCCATAATGTTAAAAAAAAGTAGAAGTCAGTGCATAGTGAACTTACCAGATGATTGAAAGCAATCAATAACAATATTGTACTGTTTCTTTTCCTTTAATTTTTTTAGGCTTTTCTACATACTGCAGACAATGTCCTGACTGTGGGCTGATGTATAGATATCAAGAATGGATTGATGGAATTCACAATTTCAATGATCATATTCTCATCACCCTTCATTTGTGTATTGTACTACGTGCATCACTTCAAGTAAGAATAAATGTATTGTTTTACTGTCCTTATTTTTTGAATGTGTGCCTTACTATATTTATACTTTCTTAGACTCACCATTCTGTAAGTCGAGCAATTGAAGTACTTGAGCAAACAGAAAATAAAACCTTCCCTAAAAAAGCCAGTATACTCCATGCCTACATGCACTTTGAAGCCATGACCTCACACAACTACTTATATTCTTGCTACAAATGTGGGTACTATCCACCAGTGGTGGTCATGGACCTTCACAGAAAGGGTGTATTCAATATGCCTGGTAAGTAATGGAACAAACAGCTTTTGATGAATAAAAGAAAAATGACAATAATTTTTTAATACCATATTTAAATATGCAGTAAGTGAAATGGAGGCACCACCAGTACACTTTGATGGCACTGTCGATAGCAAACAGTTTTGGGACTCTGTGACATCTGAAATTGTTTGCAGTGGCTTACTTACCTGTAAGTATGCCACTTACTTACTTATGTCTCTTTACTTAAAGTATTGGGCCTGTCTGTTCCCCACACGATTGCAGTGATAGTATTGTGATATAGACTTTGTATGTTGCTACTATTGTTTCATCTTAATCACAATTGTTAACTATGGCAACATTCTTAACTGAAAGCAAATTCGAGTGTGGGTTCACACAAGTTATGAACATGTCTGCTTCTGTTCCTGTATTTACTCAGAGTTGTCTGTTATTGATTACAGCTGCATGGTTTAAAAAAAAACATGTTTTGTAATAATGCAGTTTTTTTTTTTTATTTCAAGGTGGTCGAAAGAACCCGCTTGTTGTTCCAAGTTATAACAACTGGGCTCCTTGGATTGGACCAAAAACTAGAAGGGATGACACCGTTTTTAACACAGAACATGAAAAGTTTCATGCACCAAGACAGGCTACTGAAATGGCAGATCTTCAAATGACAGAGGAGAGGCTCCAAGATGCACTAATTAATCTCAAGGTAATGGCTGGTTTAACTGATTATTAATTAACTTTGAATTAAGCTAAATAGTATTTATTGTTAACATAATAGGTGGACAGGGTTCGAAAATTGTGCAAGCAATGTGGCTTGGACTCAAAAGGCTCAAAAATGGACCTCATCCTAAGACTGCGGAATGAAATGAGGAACAGGTCATCTTACGACAAGATCTTCGAGAAGGTCTGGGGAGCTTCAGGTAAGATGCATCTTTCACTATGCAGTTAGATCTAGTGGTGTAACGTATGCATATCATGTATCGAACGGTATATGGGCAAGTTCCAAATGGAAGTGATCTGCTGACGGACAACATGCTGCGTTGTCACAGGAACATCCCAGATAGATGTTCCTGTGATAATGAGGAAATTAGATCGCTCCCTTTGCCAAGTGCATTCCAAACGACTAAATAATGGCTCGCACGTGCCCTGCTAACTCCAAAGTCCCCACTCCAAGGGGATAGGGATGATCACTTCTATTTGGAACTTGCCGTGAACCGTTCGCTACACGATATGCTTACTGTTACATCCCTAGTTAGATCTGTAGTTGCGTCTTTTTACTCTACGGTTATAAAAAGTCATTTTGCCATGAGAATGAATGTTTGTAGCTCAAGCATACAAGTTCATCTGTAGCAGTTATTAAACATTGTTTATGTACATTATTATTACATCAATTATGTATTTTCCATAGGTGGTTGGGCGGTTGTAATGTGCCCCTGTACAGTGGTATACTCCATAAAATTTAATTTAAGAGCAGAGAGTCCTAGAGGCTATGCGGACATTTTACTTAGCTGGAAGCACTTCCCAAATGTTTCCATATACGACTTTGCAAGGGGACTGGCAACGCACACTAATTTGAGGGAGCCAGAAAAATTGCCATTTAGTCCACATGAGGGGCAGCTGGCTGAAGCAACAACAGACAATCTGCAGCTGGCAGGTGAGGGAAAGCTAAAGCTCAGTTTACCTTGGCTCAAAACAAAGAAAACAGATACAGACACAAACTGCCACCCAATCACTGGGTCATCTGACCACTACACCCTATATGACATTTTCCATGAGAGGAATACAAAGGATGCTAGAGACGCCCTTCGGAGGATTGGACTTGTCCCTGAACTGGCTGGTTGGGTTAACAGCCATTGTGCTGAACAGTTATTTGCAGAAATGAGGAAAAATAACTATTTTTTGAATACCCTCACACCCTCTCACCACATTTTCATGATGAGAAACATTCTACACCACTACAACACAAAATGCAATACCAAAACTAAAGCCAGCATCCATAAAGTAGTGGGCAAAGATGTTCGGCTGCAGCTGAATGACAACGCCAACGGTCAGATAGTAATGGGTAAATGAATTAAGCTGTTTATTTTGTCAGTTTAACATTGAATGGTCGTCTGCATTACTATTGTATAATCAGTACTGTTGTTGTTTTGTTTTGCTACAGGCACAGCTGCACAGATACCAACTGAAGCAGAGGAAACAATACAATCCAGTGAGTGACAGAAAACTAAATAAAAAGTAATAATACATCTGCATTTAACAGAATGGATCTGCTTTATCTTGGGGAATATTATATGATACTTGTTTTCTACTTCTCCCGTTTTCACATCAGGAGTTCAGATCAAGAATTTGATTTTGTTTTTTTACTTGTGGTTGTACACTACTTTTCTAGCTTTCTTAAGCTAGAAACAAGCTTTACTAAAAACATAACAATTCATTTACAAATATGGATCTTCTCTTAAGACTGTCCTAGCACATCTGGCCTAGTTCAAGGCGTAAGGACAAGCCAAAGAGATGAAAATGCAGGCAGGAGGATATGGGATGTTGACTATCTCCCAGCACAACAGAATTTGGTAATTTATTCATATTTCAATGATTGTCATAAATATTGTTATCTGGATTACTGTTAATATTTGTATGTTTTACTAAGTTACATAACAATGTCTATTTCATTTTATCAGCTGGCTTATGTCTTGGATAGAGCCAAAGATCCAAATGAAGATTTACTTCAGCTGAGCCCAACTCAAACATTGAAGAGAAGTGACTTTTTGTGTTTGGCTTTTGATGAGTTAGAGGCAACAGTAAATATCTATTCATAGGCATTGTTTTTCTGTTGACATTGGGTTGATATGAATACATTTTTACGAATATTCTTCCATTTGTTTTGTTTTTTACCAGATTGGCAATCAGTGCTTTCAGCTCATAGCTGCACTTGCAGCTTCACAGTCCAGTTTGATAGCTTTTGTTGTGTTTAGTAATTCAGGAGTTATGAAAAATATTTAATGTCACCCTGCACTATGTGTTTCTATCTTTTCAGGGCAAAGATGTGCTTGCTGTCAACAGTTGTGTGGTGGTCACGTGGTTGCCTCCTTTTAACAGTGATCCTCTGCCAGCTTTACCTGTTAGTATCCTTTAAAATATGTGGCACACACATTTTTTATGATTTGCTTATGTTGCGATATTAATTGATAGTGCAAGAAATAACTGTGGTTCACAATGATTCTCATTTCACAGGATGATGCTACAACCAAGGACTTAATTTTACTTCCTTCATGGGAGTCAGGGCACTGGATTATATGCGTAAGTTACATTTTTCTATATGAATGAATGATGTATTTATATAGTGCTTTATTTGCGTGTACACGCAAAGTGCTTTACAATCATGTGGGGGAGTCTTTCCTCAACCACCACCAGTGTGCAGCATCCACTTGGATGATACGACGGCTGCCACAGGACAACGGCGCCAGTGCGCTCACCACACACCAGCTACAGGTGGAGAGGAGAGAGAGTCATAGAGCCAATCAAGTGGATGCGCTCACCACACACCAGCTACAGGTGGAGAGGAGAGGAGACATAGAGCCAATCAAGTGTATGCGCTCACCACACACCAGCTACAGGTGGAGAGGAGAGAGAGTCATAGAGACAATCAAGTGTACGCTGCTCACCACACACCAGCTACAGGTGGAGAGGAGAGAGAGTCATAGAGCCAATCGAGTATGCGCGCTCACCACACACCAGCTACAGGTGGAGAGGAGAGAGAGTCATAGAGCCAATCAAGTGTATGCGCTCACCACACACCAGCTACAGGTGGAGAGGAGATAGATTCATAGAGACAATCGGTGTCGCTCACCACACACCAGCTACAGGTGGAGAGAGAGGAGAGAGTCATAGAGCCAATCGAGTGTATGCGCTCACCACACACCAGCTACAGGTGGAGAGGAGAGAGAGTCATAGAGCCAATCGAGTGTATGCGCCACCACACACCAGCTACAGGTGGAGAGGAGAGAGAGTCATAGAGACAACCGAGTGTATGCGCTCACCACACACCAGCTACAGGTGGAGAGAGAGAGAGAGACATAGAGACAATCGAGTGTATGCTCTCACCACACACCAGCTACAGGTGGAGAGGAGAGAGTCATAGAGACAATCAGTGTATGCTCTCACCACACACCAGCTACAGGTGGAGAGGAGAGAGAGAGACAATCAAGTGTATGCTCACCACACACCAGCTACAGGTGGAGAGGAGAGAGAGTCATAGAGACAATCAAGTGCGCTCACCACACACCAGCTACAGGTGGAGAGGAGAGAGACATAGAGTCAATCATGTATGCTCTCACCACACACCAGCTACAGGTGGAGAGGAGAGAGTCATAGAGCCAATCAAGTGTATGCTCACCACACACCAGCTACACGTGGAGAGGAGAGAGAGACATAGAGACAATCAAGTGTATGCGCTCACCACACACCAGCTACAGGTGGAGAGGAGAGAGAGTCATAGAGACAATCAAGTGTATGCGCTCACCACACACCAGCTACAGGTGGAGAGGAGATAGATTCATAGAGACAATCAAGTGGATGGGGATTATTAAGAGGCCATGATTGACAAGGGCCAGTGGAGGGAACTAGACCAGTAGACCGGGGTTACACCCCTATTGTTTTTTTATAATGACCACAGAGAGCCAGAACCTCGGTTTAATGTCTTATCTGAAGGACGGTGCTTTTTTACAGTATAGTGTCCCTGTCACTATACCGGGGCGTTAGGACCCTCACAGGCCACAGGGTAAGCACCCCCTGCTGGTCTCACTAACACCTCTTACAGCAGCAACCTAGTTTTCTCAGGAGGTCTCCCATCCAGGTACTGACCAGCTCAACCCTGCTTAGCTTCAGTGGGTGACCGGTCTTGGGCTGCTGGGTGATATGGCTGTGGCCATATGTTAGCCTGCTATATATCATGTAATTGTACTTATTAGTTATGTCCATAATCACTCAAGTGTACATTATGGGCTCCCGATTGGTCCAAGCTTCAAGGATGCACCAAAATTTTGGCCATTGAAAATTTTCTGCTGAAATCCTACGTTTCAGGATAAAAGCTGCAAACTAACCGGACATCTTCTGGTTTAAGGTGTAGGTTTGTTGGTAGCTAATTATCCAAATTTAGAAAGTAATTTTGAGGTCAATCACATGAATGGAAGGAAAAACTTAAAAAGTATTTTAAGATTAATAGAATGTATAGTTCGTTTTTCAGACCAAAGCTAATTTTAAAATATAGACTTACAATTTTAGCTCAGTATTTCCAGTATCTTCAGTTTTGCTTTGGCTAAGAATTTTCTTCTTCAGTGCATCACCAATTTCTAATGTCATGTTCTTTCACAGATCCTTAAGCCAAAGTCAAGGGAGATTTTATTTTTTGACTCCATGAATCCTGGAGACTTTGGAGATGGGAGTTGCATTCAGATCTTCAGGTTTTTACCTGAGGATAGCACATTTCAAGTTCTACTGTTCTGCGTTCATACTAATAACATGCATGTGTTTGGAGTTCATACTAACACAAATTAATGCCTGTGTTCTTATGTAAACCAGCTTGTTTTATTATGTAATAGTATTTACCTCATTTTAAAGTAACTGGCTATAACAAATGTTTTACAGGTGTGAAGAGTGATGGAATAGTACTTTCATTTGACTTCATGAAGTGAAATGTGTCATGCATTATGAAATATATGGTGGATTTGTTTGAGCTCATACTTTTATGTTTAGGCCAGTTAAAGTTTTCAAGATTATACAATTATAATTAAATCATAGTAAAACCAAAACCCTGGCTCTAACATAAAGTTCTAATTTTTTTTATTGCAACATGATCAATTACAGGCTTAAAAAGGTGGTTGAAAGGTTCTTCACAGTGATGCCATAGAAGAGCCATTTTTGGTTCCACAAAGAACCATTCAGTCAAAATTTATTTGAAGAACCATCTCTGTCTTTTTATAATCTGAAGAACCTTCTTTCACCACAAACAACCTTTTGTGAAACAGAAAAGTTCTTCAGAAGTTAAAGGTTCTTTATGCAACCATTTAGACAAAAATGCTCTTCTATGGCATCGTTATGTACCTTTTTTAAGAGTGTATGTCTTTGTTTGCGTGTGTAAATAAAAAATATTTTTTATTGTTGAATTACTTTAGAAAACTGGCAAATCACACTTCTCCCAGCCATTGGAACATGTCTGTAGTGACAGATTTTAAGGTACAGCTTTTTAACTTCCTTGCTTGTGAACTTTTCATATCTGTAGTGGAGTGTTAAGAAAGAATGTAGTACACAGTTGTCATGAATAACCCGCTTTGGGTGAATAAACTATAATCAAACATAAAGACTTAAACAAACAAAAAAATCACCGGACATGACAGCTCTATACTGTATTTATTGTATATGGTCTATAATTAACAGGGTGCCCCTCCTCAGCTAGGAGGAATTGATTGTGGGGTATTCATGTTGATGGTAAGTGGTCTTATTATTGCTATACAGCTGTGTCTGTGTGCTAAACACCACATTTGTTAATATAGTTTTGTTTTTTAATATGTACTCCATGTTGCACTCTCAAAGCCATTTGATTTTGCTGTGGTGAGTTTGCATCAATGTATGGTTATTTGTAATTTTGTAAAGCAAAAAGGAATGAGAGAACACTTTCAACAATAAAAATAAATGACTAAGATTTTCAATTGCTATGTTTTATCAGTCTGGTATTCCTATAATCAGGAAGTGGTGGTGTTATCAGTTAATTCAGACATTTCCTCTGACAAGGTATGATATTGATAACTACACTTTTGATTAAAACTTCCATACTGTGTATTTCCAGTATGCAGGCAATATGTAAAAATAAAGCAATGCATGCCTAAAAACATTGTAAGGTTTATCACTTCCCACAGTCAAGTCCAACAACTAGTCACCCAGGAACAAGAACTACCAAATCCAGATGACATCAGATATCATGGAGATCACCCCACCACCAGGAATCTATGTATGTAGAGGGAATATTTATGTATTGCTTGACTTATGTACTTACCTTTCCTGTTTCATAAAGGTGTTTATGAGCAGCACTTTATTAATTACATTATTTTTGAAATTCTTATATTGCACACAGGATTCAGCGGTGATGAAAACAATTCAGCTGGCCTGTAAGAGAACCAACACCACTTTGCTGGGGAGATTGAACTGCCAAAGATCTTAAGGATGAAGGAGGATGATGCCTTGTTGGGTATCACGATACGAAACTTGTTCATAAACACCTGTTCATAAAACATGTTTTATGAAGGTGAAAGGGATGAAGAACAAATTCAGGCTCCCTTCCTTTTCACTTTTCAGAGAGTAGAGGACATGGTATATTTCTTGCAGGAAATACGAGACAAAAAAAGATATCCGTGTGTCTTGTTTACACGACCCTCTCTTGTGAATACCAATGGGGTACTATGAATGTAAATATTTTAGACTACTGGACTGGTTGCTTATTTACATTAAAAAATAGCATAATGCATAGCCTATAAGATGAAGGGTGAGTCTGTCTAAAATTACAGTAAATATTCAATTTAAATTTAAAATATAATAAAAACTAATTACAACTAGCCTGTTAGAGTTTATACATTAACATTACCATACAAAAATGAGCAGATTACGGTTCCTAGTAGAACTTTATTATTTAGTCTATTATTATAATTACTATTATTATTATTTATTACATTCATTAATCAGATAATTTAGTTCATAAATAACCCACATGTTAATAAGGTGGCCAAAAGTTTAAGAGGGGTGCACGGATAGTAAGCTTTCACATTGTTACTAATTTACATAATCATACTGCAAAGAGACTTCAAGAGTGAGGAAATTATTCATCCTAATAAGGAGACAATAATATGACACGCTTACACAGATACATAGTTTAAACAGGTGTTAGAAGCACAACCATATAGTTTGAGCGTTTTATAAGTATTTACAGTGGGAGAAACGTGTTATTTATTGACAAAGCATTATATTAAAAAAAACGTGTTTACGTAATGCCGTTTGTCACAGAAACCATACTGACCATGCTGAAAATAATCATAATCATTACAAATATTAGAGAAAAATAACCCAATAATATCTATGCTAGCATCTTGCGAATCAAAACAAACATTTACTTCAATTGCGGTTGAACTCGCACTAACATTGACAGTGGCGCTTGATAGCGCGTTGAGCCCCGCCCACTAGATCCAGCGAGGAGGAGCTGGAGCTCTAGCTCCTCCCATTTGGTTCTGCAGCGAGCACCACTTGGAAGAAGACGACGCGGTTTGGATCAAGAAAGCTGGACAAAGATTTAGATTTAGATGGATACAAGATTTAGACAAAGTTTGGATTAAAACAAGCAGAGCACACAAACAAGTAAAGATGCTTTATGCACTAAGTGTAATGTTTCTTGATCCAGTAAAGAAACAGTTTTGTAACAAACGGATGTTATTCTATTTTCAGTCCAGGAAGAGGAAAAACAGCAGTACAGTTTCACTTTTGATTCAGATCTACACACTCTGCTGGTAAGACTGTAACAATACTAGTTTTAGTTAATACTTTAGTTTTAGTACTGGCAAATAAAATCTGTTAAATTAATTGAATTCAATTATTTGTTGAAAACCATCAGTATCTTTTCTGGACTGCCTTGTGGACATAAAGACACAAGTGAAATAATGAATTAATGAATAGGTTAATTCTATTATCCAGTTGAAGACATTGTCATTTGTTTTTAAAGCTGTGAGGAGTTAGTGCCTTGTTTCCACTGAGCGGTACGGTACAGTTCGGTACGGGTTTACTTGATAGGTGTGGTGTATGCTGGAGAGTCGTGTTCGACAATATGCACAACTCTGCCTCTTTTATGTCCGTTTTAATGAACAATAATAGCCATTATTAAAGTATAAGAGGAAATAAAGACAAAAGCAAACAATTCACAGTCAAACGTTTGCCACAAAGTCAGCGCTGCAAGTTACTACGGAAAAGTTCAAAATAAATATAAAGTTAAACTTTGTGCTCAGTCAAAATGTTATGACCAGGAATAAATAATAGATTCATGAGACCACGAATGCTTGTTAAATATACCCAAAACGAATTGATTCTCGTTTAATCACTACAGAGGCATCAGAGCCAGCGGCTAATGTCGGAAGGACTAGCCGAGCGTGAGGCTGCTTGAGGCGGATACACGAGCACCGAGCGTCCGGGGATCACCTGGAGCTCCGAAATCAGCAGAGCAAATTTACAAATAGACGCTATATCTTTATAAATAAACTGCAGATTTGAGTTTTAAACAACTAAAAAAATTTCATAATTGTAAGTTTTATTCACAACTTGTTTGCGTGTTTTAAAGTCTTCCCGGTTAAATGTTTCATTGGTGGTCAGACGTGCACTTTTTCTGAGCCCGTAACGTTACATCTGAAGCGCGTGCACGGAAAAGCCTGTCTAACAGCGCCTGATAACTGAACCAAGTTATCTTTTGAGCCAATACTGCCAAAACACAACAAGGTTTGTGTATAGACTCAGTTGGTTATGTCAAAAAGGAAAGAAAACAGCCGAGATAAACGGATGCGCGCCTGTGTATTAGAAACGCGCACACACACCACTCTCCAAGGTACTACATTCTGGTATCGTACCGAAGCCAAAATTATGGTATCGAGGCATCCGTAACTGGCAGAAGCAGCTGCCAAATAAAGTGCTTTTGTTCTTGTAGAAACTTACAGCGTTTCCTCAACATGACAGCAACAGCACTACTGCTATACCGGAAACCACAATACAGCCACTAGAAGACAAGCCTGCAATCTTTAGCTGAAGAAGCGTAATGACTAAAGCTAACGCTTCTGGTCCGGCAGTACGTGGCAAAGCAGACCAGAGGTCGTTTTTAATGGATGTCAATGGAGGAGAGGCTTCACTTCGCTGAATAAACTGCTTTTTAGAAGAAAAAAGCTTATTTAATGACAGCTAATCTTTAACCTGTTTTACACTAAACAATAGTTTTGGATTGAACTCTTTTTTTACACCAAATAAATGTAGTTTTATAAGAGAAGTCACTGACTTTTTGCAACATTTCATTGTCCATAAACGGTGATTGAGTGACTGAAATTCAACGACGTCAAGACTGTAATGTGATTGTTTAATCAAGTATGATCAAAATCTGACGGAGGTGACAAAAACCTGAATTTGTAGTCATTTTAACTATCTAATACATTGAATCAATCAATTACTGTATTAAAACAAACACAACAAACAGTGAGTATGTTAGTGTTTATAAAGCTTTAATTCAAGATTCATATTGAAGTATTTTGATATATCACTGGAACACAGATGATCTATTTTCTCAGAACAGTTTGTCTGCTGTGCATCTGCTCTGGTAAAAACAGTTATATGAACAAATAAAACAATCCAAAAATGATCAGAACACAAACAAACTGTATTAAATGTAGATATGTTTTATCCAGTGTTGTGTGTTCCCTGAATCTTATGTTGTCAACCCTAACTCTGCTAGAAGTGATGACTGTCAATCCACAAAAGCAATATCTGCTGTATATTTAGTATTTATATATAATAAGAAACACTATTTTATATTTAATATCATTGAAAATGACTTGAAAACCACAAAAATATGATGATGACTTCACATTGAATGTCAACTCCATCATTGGCTCGTCAGACAGAAACATCTGACGGTGTTGACATTAGGCCTTTCTTTCACAAATCAAATGGAGTTCATGTAGTAGCCATTTTATGATTGTTCTGTTGATGCTTGATACTAATGGATCCTGCTTCAGGAGAATACAATCATCTAAATATTTCAAAGTCATTTCCTCAGAAAGTGGAAGATGGTGTTGCCATATCATGGATGTGACCAGGAAATATTAACATTAAAATATTCTAAACTATAAACTGCCCAGAGTCTGTCTGACAGCGATGTACTCTGCAGAGGAGGATTGTGGGAAGGGGGTCCTTTAGAGTGACCGCTGCCCCTGATATTCCCTGATTTTATTATATTTTAATGAATTTCTGACTGAAATCTGTGTTGACAAAAAGTGGGA
Source organism: Gymnocypris eckloni scoliostomus (assembly GCA_027564155.1). Classification (NCBI taxonomy): domain Eukaryota; kingdom Metazoa; phylum Chordata; class Actinopteri; order Cypriniformes; family Cyprinidae; genus Gymnocypris; species Gymnocypris eckloni. The sequence continues at coordinate 33,648,384 of CM050422.1, forward strand.
ACACAACCTTGAAACCTTATGAAACATGCATGTCACTGGAAAACAACTTGCTTTGATATGAGACATTATTAAGTGTTGCTTTTGATAAAAGAAGCTCTTTTTCATCATTTTTCAGCATATAAATGATTGAACCCTTCTCTGTGGACACTGTTTTAGATGCAGTGAGAAGACGATAAGTGCCATAGATTTGATATAATGATGATACAATAAAATTGAAGGGGACAATTGTGTTAAATACATTGTTATTAGTCAGGCATTTAGTGTGAGAAGTTATCCTATTCTTGCTATTATTTTATCATTATTTTACATGATTCTTAGTGAACAGAACCCAACATTTTTAGTTTCTTTAAATGTAGTGAATAATACATCCACACAGAGACATTTAATAACTCATATTTTAATAACTGCTGCTATATTTTATTTACTTGTTTATTTTCAAATAGTTGCATATGTATTTCAAGAAAGTGTCTGGTAACAGTAGAGTGATTAAAACCCTTTTTCTTCCAGTCCAACAGCAGTGATTCGGTGAAGGACGATGGCATCTGGTGAGCAGCATTGTGACACACTAGATGAGCCGGAAAGAAAAAAGCTGAAACAAGGTAATGAAGAACAGAATATCAGTAATGTTAAAGTTGTCATTTAGGAAATGTAATGAATCTCTGTATTCCAGCTCAGACGATCAGCAGTGTTGATGTGAAAGCTGAGACGGGAGGAACTGTAATAGCTCCTGCATTCACTGGAAACACCATCACAGGCCCAGTGACCATCATCAGCACCACTGCAGGACACGGTACTGTTACTGTTCCTCTGATCACTGAGACACAGCTTATTAGCAGTCAGTGTAATAATGCTGAGTGATCCTGAACCCTGTTCCTATTAAAGTTCATGTAAGAAAAAAAAATACAAAGGAGGCTATGTGACATTTCTTCACTCACACATGTTCTCTATGGTGACTGAACATAAGGTAAGTGAATGGTGACTCATGATACACCCAGGAGGAGAATAACAGCCTGTGAGAGACCTCTGAATCTGTTCATTTATGCTCATATTGTTCTTACACAGACATATTTTACATTCATTTATTTCATGTATCTGTATATTTCGTCACACATTTTTTTACTTCTGTCCTTTTTCTCTCTCTTCACAGAACCAAGTAAAATCTCAGAGATAGCGACGGCAGAGAAAGACACCGAAAAACAAGGTGCAGTCTTATCAGTCATATTCCTAACTATGTTTTTCCTATAATTGTCACTGTATAAATCCCAGTTAGTGTAAGATTATCAATGGCAATTCATAAAAAACACCCCTATGCAATGGCATTGTTCATAATGTTGGGCAGATCAGGGTTTGGAGCATTATTAATATTAGAACAGAGATGAAATGTGAGAGGTGTTGTACTTTATCACCAGAAATAACTAGACTGACCTCCTCAACAGCCAAAAACTTCAGCCAAGCACCGCATGTGACCAGCAATGACCACACCAATATACCTTATATACACAGAAACAGTGCATTCACTGCCAGCTGTTCCCGAAGCCCTGTCCTCTGTACTGAGTTTACAAATTACACACTTAAAAAAAGTACATATGCCTGGATGACTTGATTTGAATACATAAATCCATGAGAGACATGACACATTTAGTGAATTATTTAAATCAAAAACCTTAACTGTATTACCAAAGTCCCTTTCAGGCAAGTCATTTCACTCGACCTTCATTGAAACTCCTCTCAAGAAGCTATTTCAGTCATGAAAGTGCAGCTCCTATCTCTTTGAATGGGGAAACATTGAATTCTCCAAAGCTGTTACATTTAAATTCAACACTGAAATCTGACAAGTGTCTCATAAGACTTTTTTCTTATGCTCAAATGTCGTTAAAAAGCTTATTTCTCAGGCTAGACCAGTCATTGCACATACACAGTCCTAAGAGTGTCTCGGGATGCTGACTATTTCTATAACAACCGACGCTTCTTAGTGCAGCTGCAGTGACGCCATGTCTTTACAAATTAACCACCGGCTCTTTTATTCAGAAGCGGGACTATTCCACCATATTGTGCGTTACACGTTCTCCCATTCAAGTATTATATGTGCACCATCTTTGTATATTTAAAGTCTGTGGTGTTACTTTCAAAAATCATTTATTTACAATGTTTAATAAATTCTGAAGAAATCATGCTGATGTAAAAGCTTTGTCATGTGTCTTTAAAAATGTTTAATATTTTTTTGCTTTTCCCTTATGTTTTATTAACTTAATCATCTTTTAAAGCAGCAGATTTGCTTCTGAAAAAGTTCTTGGAAACTCACAAATCCAACATGAAGAAGAAAGCAGAATGTATTTTTGAGGGCATAGAAGAAAATGAAGCACATCTCAAGGCTGTTTACACAGAGCTCTTCATCACAGAGGGAGATATGAAGGAGGTTCATCAGGTACATGAGATTCTGAAGATCGATGAGGCTTTCAAGAAAGAAAACAAAACGCAGAACAAACCAGTCAACTGCAATGATATAGTTACATTATTAAGGAAAAACAATGAGAAGAAGATTGTGCTGACCAAGGGAGTTGCTGGCATTGGAAAAACTGTCTCTGTGCACAAGTTCATCCTGGACTGGGCAGAAGGAGAAGCCAATCAGGATATAGACTGTGTGTTTCTGCTTCCATTCAGAGAGATCAATGTGATTAAAGACAGAGAGTTCAATCTCCATGAGTTTCTGCGGAAATTTTATGCTGAATTGAATAACCTGGAAAAATCTAAGTTATATGAGAAATGCAAACTTGCCTTTATATTTGATGGACTTGATGAGAGTCGCCTGCCTTTACATTTTAAAAGCGAAACATTGAATGATGTTGAAGAAAGATCATCTGTAGATGTGCTGTTCACAAGTCTGGTCAAAGGTCAGCTGCTTCCATCAGCTCTGGTCTGGGTGACCTCACGACCAGCAGCAGCCAATCAGATCCCTCCTCAGTATGTGGGTTTGTTTACAGAGGTGCGAGGATTCACTGACACACAGAAGGAGCAGTACTTCAGAAAGAGAATCACAGATAAGACTCTGGCTGAAAGAATCATCTCACACATTAAGACGTCTCGTAGTCTCTACATCATGTGCCACATTCCTGTGTTCTGCTGGATCACAGCCACAGTACTTCAGGATATTCTCATCCAGAACAGTGAAGAGAGCATCAGCACAACACTCACTGAAATGTACATCCACTTCCTGCTGATACAGATGAACATGAAGAACCAGAAGTACGACGACCAAGAAGAAAGAGAATCTACAAAGAACTTAGATTCAAATAGAGAGATGATTTTGAAGTTAGCCAAGCTAGCGTTTGAACAGCTGAAGAAGGAAAACATTGTGTTCTACGAGAAAGATCTGAAAGCATGTGGTATTGATGTGAGTAAAGACACTGAGTTCACAGGAATGATCGCTGAGATCTTTAAGAAGGAAACTATACTTCATAAGAAGAAGGTTTTCTGCTTTGTGCATCTGAGTGTTCAAGAGTTTCTCGCTGCAGTGCATGTGTTCCTCTGTTACCTGAACAAGAACATGCAGGAGCTTCAGTTTTTCTTTGATAAGCCAAAAAAAATGATCACATTGCAGGAGCTACTGCAGAATGCTGTTGATAAAGCCATGGAGAGTCAGAAAGGACACCTGGACCTGTTCCTGCGGTTTCTGATGGGCATTACCCTGGAATCCAGTCAAAACCTGCTCCAGACACACTGAAGACACCACAGAGAGCATCAGACAAACAACTGAACACATTAAACAAGTTCAAAACAACTATATCTCAGATGAAGCTTCGGTCAACCTATTCTACTGCTTGCTTGAGCTCAAGGATCATTCATTATATGAGGAACTCCAGAGATACCTCAGTTCAGATGCACATCCAGGAAGAAAACTCTCACCTTCAATGTGCACCGTGCTGACCACAGTAATGCTGATGTCAGAGAAGGTGCTGGATGAGTTCAACCCAAAGAGATACACTTCAGAACAAGAAAATTACAAGAGACTCATTCCAGCAATGAGATGCTGTAAAAAAGCCCTGTGAGTAATTTCACTGACTGCTGTTTGATCAAATGTTTTATTCTACATCACTAAACAATTAAATGTCAAAATATTATGTCAAATATCTTGTTTTCCTCATTATGAAGGGTACAATAAGTTATTGCAGAAACACTGAACATCAGAAAATGATCAGCATATCCTTCTGTTTTGGCAGATTTGACGGCTGTGGTTTTGATGAAACATGCTGTGAAACTGTATCTTCAGCTCTCCAATCATCAAACTCTCATCTGACAGAGCTGGACCTGGGTGTCAATCGCCTGCAGGATTCAGGAGTGAAGCTGCTGTATGATGGACTGAAGAGTTCACACTGTCAGCTGAACATACTGAGGTTTGACATTCACTGTGTTACAATATGTGGATAATTCAGCGTTTTATAACTATAGCTAGCAGATTTTCCCATTTATATTGTAGAATGAATGTATCAGTGATTCTTCTCCAAGGACACAAGGCAGGCAATGTCTACTCAAAAACCTGATGAGAAAGCAATCCGGCTTTCCAAGCATCCAAGAAAACCTGGAATTTTGTATTATGGAATAATTTAAATAATGAAATAATACCTACATTTCTTTAAGTGATTCTTTTGAACAGTTTTTCAATTTATAATTTAATGTTAATTTAAAACATGTTCCCTTTATGCATTTATTATAGTAGCTCTATTTCGCTTCGTCAATCAAGTTCTCTGCACATGGTTATATAAATGTTTATATTATATTACTTGCCTCATTTAAGTAGGATATATTTAGTGTGTTGATAACATGAACCGCTGTGACCAGAGCATGTGAGCGAAGCGGCGCGGTGTGATGCTCAGCTCAATATTCTGCTTTGTGTGCGTGCGCTAAGCTCATTCGCTCAGGGCAAAAGCAAACTGTTGAAAACTCTGTTCTTCTAAAGTGTAGAAAACTCAGAAGAGAAGACCAGGAGACTTTGGATTCGATCGTAGGAGTCTTTATTGAAAAAACCCCAGTGTGATGGTAGGCTGCAGTCATCGAAATCTCTTCTTAAGTCATTTTTACAGGGTATCTTATAGACAGAATTGGAGGAGGGACTTTTTGGAGTTAAAACATCAAAGAAAGCATACATCTGAGGGCAATAAACCTAACGAATCCACATCTGGCCAGGACAAAGTCATTTGCAGATCAAAGGTTGAATCTCTCAGTAGTCTGACCCATTGATCTTAACATTATCATAGAGACAAAAGCACAGCTGTCGAGCTCAAATGGTCAGGAAGCGTTCTCAAACACCTGAATTTCCTGATACACTTTCTTAGTAAGAAAAGTATCTAAATTAAACATTTAAAATAAAATTTGTAATACTAATTCCCCTTTGAGAGTTCTAATAACTCTCACAAAATACAAATTTAGACACTTAAAAGTTAATTCTTGTAACTTGTAATTGTTACAGGCAAATAGTACATGTTCTGTGTTGTTTATATGTAATTGCATGCTGACACAGAAACAAAACATGCAATTAGGGTCCGTGAAGATTTTACGGTAATAGTCTTTTCTGGTTGGAACTGTCATTTCCTTGTGAGAGGCGGGCGTCATTTGCTGACAGAAACACTTGATACTGTGGATGCATAGATAGTACGCAAGTAGGAGAAACAACAGCAGAATTGCTATTTCCTTGATCCACAGCCAGGGTTTACCTAACAAGTTTCGAACCATGAAGAATTATCTTCAGTCATCTGGTGTAATTTTGCTGAAAGACCAAGAATGTCTTGTTGGATTTTGTTCAAGTTCTCTGTTGGATCCATTAACCCGTGCAGCATTCAGGACCGATAATGGTACAGGCTCCCCTTGTGTTGCAAGAATGTAATCCAAGGCCACTCTGTTCTGTAAGATCATCATCTTGTGCGAGGCAAGAGTGTCCTTGATGTTGCCCAGGGCCAAAACCGTATCATTGGCCAATTTCTGTACAGAATCCGACAGGCTTCTGACTTGATCGAGCCTGCATGACACCATACGATGGGATTAATGCTCCAAGAGTTCTTGACCACCACGTTTGTACACAAGTGAGTCCTGGAATGCAGCCATCTTTGTTGGTAGAAGCTGAATTTTGTAGATGTGGAGAACTTGAGGTGGAGTGTGTATTTTCTCTGATGGCTGGTAGGACATAAACCAGGGTGCACCTGCCATTGAATTGGCTGGGTAGGATGCTGTAGACAGAAGTCCCACATAACCACAAAGTGCCAGTCGGTGGAGGAATCATACACCACTGATTTATGGCAAAAGTTTCGGTAGGGATGGGTTCCCGTAGAGACACTCTTTTAATTCATTCTCCTCTTCGTATCTGATGTAGTAACGTACATCGAATTCGGTTCTTCTTTCAATCACAAAGCTGCAACGCGTTCACGAGGAATTTCACCCAGTGTAGTCGATGCTGGAGCATGATTTTCCATGCACCAATAGAACATCCTTGGCATGAGTAGATCTGTCATGATGGGAGTAGCTGAAGTTAGGTTGCAGGATGGTAGTCCAGGAATGCAACACGACGAAGCTGGAGGAATTGTTACGTTGTGACATGTATCCTTGTTGTGTAATCCACTGGTATGATGATCGAATAAGGTACACGTGTCACATTTGGAGATAGGTGTGCCACCCATGGGATTCCTGCTCCTACTGAAGGTGCGCGGGCAAACATTCTTTCCAGCAAACAAGGCATTTCTTGACATATTCATCAGCTCTGAATATGTTGTTTCTGGGGTCTACACTTTGCGTGATGTCCATGATGGTTAATAGTACGAAAATCTTGATCATGTTGATGGATGACTGAAGTTCCCGTATGTGAGTCTCTGCGTTGTGTATTTTTTTTTGTGTGATAGTTGGCTCGGCAATGGGTCTAGTTGTTTTCTAGAGGTTGTGGCTTCATCCGCAGGTGAGAAGGGTGGTGCATATGGATCTCAGGACAGCCATCAAATGGTATCTGCACAGAGGAAGAAAGAAACACAAACAAGAGAGAACAACGGCACAGAGCAGTATTTGTTGTAGAGTCTGCAAACATTAGGGTTGTATCCTCTGTTCAAAATATAGTCTGCTATGGTTGTTCCTTCTTTCCTATTTCTTAATTCCTGAGACACCTAAAGAACAGTGAGGAAAGGATGGACTAATGGAGGAAAAGCCTATGAGGAAATCTTCACCTCAGGGTTGGCCCCAAGCCTGTTGCTTTCGGTTCTTCCCTGGGCTCCTCACTGGTTCTTGTGTCTGCCCTATCCTATCCCTGCAGGGGGAGGAACAACCTTACAATGTGACACATGAGTCCAAGTTTTCCTTCCCTGACACAATACTGCAGCTGCTGTAATCAACATCACTTGATGTGGTCCGTACCACTAGGCTCTAATGGCTTGTTTTTGAATGCCTTTATCATGACCCATTGACCTGGGACGATTGTGTGTCCACCTTCTGGTGGAGTCTGCCAACACGACTCAACTCTCTCTTTGGCACTCTGCACTGCCTTTGTGAGGTTTTCACAGTAAGCGATCAGGGCATCTGAAGCAATGTGCACATCAGCATTTCTAAGATCAATCACACCTGGCATCTGCATTGGGCGCCCAGTAATAATCTCATGAGGGCTCAGTCCTACTGATCTGTTAGGTGATGCTCTCATACTACACAGTACTGCGGGCAGTGCTTCAACCCATGGTACTCCTTCCTGATGCATTTTGCTTAGCCTGGTTTTGATTGTTCTGTTTGATCGTTCAACCTGTCCTGATGCTTGTGGCCTATAGGGGCAGTGAAGGTTCCACTTAATCTTCAACATTCTAGACACTTCCTTGACTACCTGTCCTGTGAAGTGGGTACCTTGATCTGAGTCAATGCAATCTGGTAATCCCCATCTGGGAATGAAATCAGTGACAAGACATTTAGCAGTATGTGCAGCTGTAGCGCCCTGTTGGATAGCTTCTACCCATCTTGAGAACTTGTCTATTACTACCAAACGTCAGTTTTTCCTTTACAAGGGGCAACGATATGTAATCAACTTGCAGGTGACGAAATGGCCCTGGTGGAGCTGGGGTATGTGCTGCTGGTGTAATGGCTGCTGGTACATCATTATTTTCTGACATGTAACACATCTCTTGACTGTTTCAGTGGCTGCGTTTCTGAATTTTGGATTCCACCATTGATTTGAGAACCTGTGATTCATCGTTGCTGGACCACTATGACCCAAACTGTGTATTTGTTGAGCCAAATATGGCAACAGTGATTCGGGAGCAACATACTTTCCCTTTGGTCCAGCAGCGGATGAATCCACAGTGGCTCCTTTGTCTAACCATGTCCATGCTTCATATAGAGGAACGTCTTTATACAGATCAACGATTGATTCAGGAGGTAGAATTATCTTCTGTGCTGTACTACCTGAACACACTTGTACAGTTGCATAGAAACAAGCCTGTTTAGCCGCTACATCAGCAAGAGCATTACCTTTAGCTTCCGTAGTATTAGTTGTGAGATGTGCTTTCACTTTGATCACTGCTAATTTCTTTGGGAGTTTCATGGCAAACATTAAATCTTTCACTAATCCAGCATGCTTAATGGGGGATCCAGCAGAAGTTGGAAATTTTCTGGTTTGCCAAATGACACCAAAATCATGAATTACCCCAAAAGCATACCTGGAATCTGTGTAGATATTTGCAACCGATCCTGAAGCTAGCGTGCATGCTCTAGTTAAGGCTACTAGTTCTGCAGCTTGAGCTGAAAAATGATCTGGAAGACGACCTGAAGCAACTACTTCAGTGGTGGAGTTACTGCATATCCTGCTCGTCCTGTTACCTTCAATAACTTGAGCTGAACCATCAACAAACAACTCCAATTCTGTTCTCTATGGGAGTTTCTGCTATTTCACTTGTCGCTGCATATGTAAGCGTAACACAATCATGAGTCATTTCGCCTTCATCCTCTAACACAAATTCAGTCATTGCAGACATCATACATGAGGATGGGTTCGTGACTGGTGCACGCTGTATAACAATATTCGGGGCTGTGAGAGTTGCTAACCAATTTCCCCAACGGGAGGAGGTGACAGAAGTGACTTTTGCTTGATTCATTAGTGCGGACACTGTGTGAGGGCATTTTACGTTTACAGTCTGACCTAACACCATTCCTGATGAAGCCTGAAGCGCTAGATGAACTGCCTGTACTGCTCTGAGGCATGGGCCCATACCTTGAGCGACTATGTCAAGTTTACCCGAATAGTAATGAATTGGGCGTAAGCTGCCCCCATGATCTTGCATTAGACATGCAGTCATAAAGCCTAAGTGTTCATGGACATAAAGCACAAAGGGTCTATCAGATTGGGCAATTCCTAATGCTGGTGCTTGACATAGTGCTCTCTTCAAATCATTAAAAGCTTTAAGATGAAGTTCTTCCATACAAACAGTATCTGAATCTTTACCATGGCCTTTCAACAAATCATAGAGAGGCTGAGCAATCGAGGCATAGTCTTCAATCCAAGGTCTACAATAACCTGTTGTTCCTAAAAATGAGCGGAGTGTTTTAATGGTATTAGGAGGAGGTATGGCTTTGACTGAAGCCGCTCGATCCTGTGTAATGGATCTATTTCCTGTACCAATTGTTTGACCCAGAAATGTGACTTGCTTTTTAGCGATTTGAGCTTTGTGAAAGCTGCATTTGTGTCCTTTTTTATGCAAATAGTCCAACAATGACGCCAATTCAGTTTGATGTACCTCATGATCTGTTGAGGCAATCAAAATATCATCGACATATTGGATCATAGTGGACTGTTTTACCGGACATTCTGGGTCACACAAATCACGCCTGACAGCCTGATGATATATGGTTGGGGAGTTTTGAAATCCCTGTGGCAATCGTGTCCACTGGTATTGTTCATAGTCAACTGTAAAGCTAACCATGGCTGGCTGTCAGAGTGCAACGTACAGAAAAGAATCCATTAGACATATCAATTACTGAAAAAATCTTACAATCTAATGGTAAGCCATTACAAATTGTAGATGGGTCTGCCACTAGGGGGTGATTTTTCAATATGTTTATTGGCTACTCTGTAGTCTATTGTAAGTCTCCATGTCCCATTAGATTTCTTGATGGGCCATATGGGTGAATTACATGGACTGTTGGTTTTAACTAGCACTCCTTGCGTCAGCAAATTTTCTACAATAAGTTTGATTCTGTATAGCTTCCTTATTAATCGGATATTGTTTGGTGACCGGAGGTGGAGTTCCTGTCAATTTAACTGGTTCTACACCTGTCAACAACCCACAATCATCCTTGTCTTTAGCCCAAATTGGATGATTCTGTAAGAAAGCATACTCGGAGGGGTAGCATTATTGGTAGAAATCTGTGCTGAGGAAATTTTTATGCTAGTAGATTCTGAGGACATGTCTAAAGTTAGATTTATTTGTCTCAGAAGATCCATGCCTAAAATTGCACCTGTATTTAATGGAGCGCATAGCAATTTTGTAGTCAGAGTTTTGGGCCAAATTGTACCTCTATGGGCGGAGTTTCATACAAAACAGAATCTTCACCTATTACACCAGTTAAACAAAGTTTGGTTTTCTTGTATGGGATGTTTAAACCTTGTGCCAATTTTGTAGGAATTACTGTAATTTCTGCACCTGTATCAAGCAAAATCAATCTCTTTCTCTTTATGCTACCTTTCACAAAAATTCTTTGGTCATTGTGTTGGATTACAGGGGAAAGGTAGCTACTCACAGCCCAATAATTAGTTTTTTCCTGGTCTTGTTGTGCTCTTAGAAAAGCCTGAACTAGCTGTACCACAGTTTCAGTGGTCACTGGCGGAACTACTTCAGGGTTGTGTGCAGGCTGAGAAGGAGCAGAATTATGCATAGCATTTCTTTTACTATCTTGCAACTTCTTCCTACACTCTTTCTCCCAATGTCCTAATTTTTACAGTATTTGCATTTGCTTTCTCTTAGACCATCTATTGTCTTGTTTCGTTGTGTTAAACGTAGCTGCTGCTACTCTTACTTTGCCTTGACATCAGCATCTCTTTCCCATGTAGTTAACCTGTCTAGGTTACTGAGAGTTCTGTTAGACCAAGTTAGATCTAAGAATGGTAAAGCTTTTCTGTATTCGGCTACAAGGCCATCTGACCACCGAATCTGAACCAAGGGTCCCTTGTCATCCAGAACACCTTCAGGGTCATCAACAATTCCACTGTAGATTACAGCTGACTGACAAAATCTTTCAGTATATTCACTCACAGTTTCTTCTTTCCTTTGCACACAGGTAGTAATTCTAGACCAATCTATTTTGGGTCCTAAGATATTCTTTAAGATTTTCAAAATACCTTCTCTTAAATCACCCTTACTGGCATTTCGCAGTTCAGAAGTGACAGCAGATTCAAAACTGTTGAATTCAGATTCAGTTAGTATTTGTGACATCAGCTGCGTGACTTCTGCCAACGACATGTCATAAAGATGCATTTTACTGATCAATGTTCTTCTAAATTCAGAAAAATGTGTGCGTGTTGACGGTAAACTCTGAGATAGTCTCTATATCTTTAGGACATAAAGCTTTGGCAGCAGTTTGTATTTGCACAACAGAAGAATTGAGAGGAACACTATCAGTTTCCTCAATCCCTGAGATCTTCTCCTCGCACCACACATTGACTGAATTTACAGGCACATCAGTTACTGATTGGAGAGCTACATCTGTTTCAAAGAACGCTTGTAAATCAGGGTAAATGTTATCAGGCTGACTAACTTCCACATCAGTTTTTGCTGCAGCTTTCTTGAGGTTCAATTTCTTAGTCAAAGTGGATACTCTAGCACGGAGTTCATTGTTCTGTTGCTCTAGCTCTGAATTACGCTGAGACTGTTGTGTCGCTAGCGTTACACTGAATTCCCTGTGACAACAGATAATGTCTTTCACATTGTTCTTACGAATGCTTGCTCCTAGTACCTTTTTACACTCATCTACCGACCAAGTCTTGTCTGGATGAATCTCATATTTCAGCGTTAGTTCTTGTCTAACTTTTTCAGTGACTATTAGGTCCATTTGTTCCCCTAACAGTGTTTTGAATTCACTATCTGACCACAGAGGAGTCGCAAGACCACTCTTTTCTGTGGTTGGAATCAGCCTAGCATTCCTTCTGACCATTTTGTAAGTTTCTTCGGTACCACACAAACAAAACAAACACTTCTCTGATCAACAGAGGGTACACTTGTTTTTTAACACGTAATGCCAAAATCTTCCCTGCCTGAAAGAACAGAGGATAAACCAAAATTAACACGTAATGCTAACCTACCCTGCCTGAAAGAACAGAGGATAAACCAAAAATTAGCACGTAATGCTAACCTTCCTGCCTGAAAGAACAGAGGATAAACCAAAAATTAGCACGTAATGCCAACCTTCCTGCCTGAAAGAACAGAGGATAAACCAAAATTAGTACGTAATGCCAACCTTCCCTGCCTGAAAACAGAGGATAAACTTCCCTGCCTACAAGAACAGAGGATAAACTCTTCCCTGTCTGAAAACAGAGGATAAACTTTAGTTAAACAAACCCTACAGATGTATGTTAACTCTTCTCTGACGGCACAGAGGATACAAAAATTTGTACTGGTCTTAGGTTCTTTTTGGATTAGAGACAGCACTCACCAGAGAGAAAATTCAGTCTGGGAATCCTTGAATCCTTGAAGTTTCGCTGGATTCCAAAAGATGCAGATCTTTGTTTGAGCTTGAAGTTTTTCAGGTGAGGAAGCTGGAACTCTATCCGGTCACGGCAGCATCTGTTGAAAACTCTGTTCTTCTAAAGTGTAGAAAACTCAGAAGAGAAGACCAGGAGACTTGGATTCGATCGTAGGAGTCTTTATTGAAAAAACCCCAGTGTGATGGTAGGCTGCAGTCATCGAAATCTCTTCTTAAGTCATTTTACAGGGTATCTTATAGACAGAATTGGAGGAGGGACTTTTGGAGTTAAAACATCAAAGAAAGCATACATCTGAGGGCAATAAACCTAACGAATCCACATCTGGCCAGGACAAAGTCATTTGCAGATCAAAGGTTGAATCTCTCAGTAGTCTGACCCATTGATCTTAACATTATCATAGAGACAAAAGCACAGCTGTCGAGCTCAAATGGTCAGGAAGCGTTCTCAAACACCTGAATTTCCTGATACACTTTCTTAGTAAGAAAAGTATCTAAATTAAACATTTAAAATAAAATTTGTAATACTTCAAAACGCTCCGCTAATGTTCAGCTCATGCTCACCGGTACACCAAATCCTGCTCAGATCATGCTCTCACATTAAATGTTTGTTTTCCGTAAAAAATTAGATTATTGAAAAAATTATAATAATTAAAGCAGCAGTCCGATGAGTAACGGCTATGTTTCAGGGTGACGTTCAGCTTGTAGAATTGTATCAATTTAAATGTATTTAATTAAAATAATTAATTGAAAAATGTGTCTTGTTTTTGAAGCCACTTGGCAAACCTTTGTTAATTTTTTTTTTTTTAAACTATACTTTTCCATGAAAACACCGCTTCAGTTATTGTGCAACAGAACATTCAAAACACGCACACAAGATGAAATGCAGTTATAGAATTTCACAAAATACACCTTGCTTATCAGGCCCATGAAAGCACACACAATTTGAAATGCACTTAACAAATAATTATTTTGTAGCATAAATAAAATAAATACACTTTCTAAGATTAAAATAGAGCTAAACTGCGGGGAAATGCGGTCTATTAAAATGTCTGTCAATCTTCAGAGGATTTTTGAATTTACTTTTAGAAACATGAGCTTAGACAAACTATTGCTCAGCCTATTCCACAGATTCTCAAACCAGCAAACTGCCAAAGGATGTTCTGGGTTGAGCGAGCGGAGCGGGATCTTCAGAAAGGTGCTCTCTGCTCTGAAGGAAATAAGACCGCTACGCTCCCCGCGAGCTCCACTCCGCTCACATGCTCTGGCTGTGACCAGATTCAGAGTCAGTGAGTTGAACTGGATCAAATTGTTCATGAGTCAGTTTGATTTGCTGCAAATTTAACACTCAGGAGTTGATCCTGAGGGATTTTTTGGATCTTGGAGATTTTTTGACAAACCCTGACATTTGTGCTTATTTCTTTTACTAATACCATTTTAATGACTTTTTAATGTCTACTATTTTAATGTTTATGTTGTATTTAGGACAAACATGCAGTCCAGATTATAAATCTGATAAACACATTAATATGGCTGTTTTTTTGTTCTCTTCACAGGCTATATGGCTGTAATCTCACTGCTCAGTCTTGTGAGAGTTTGTCATCAGCTCTACAATCCTCAAACTCCCGTCTGAGAGAGCTGGACCTGAGTAACAATGACCTGCAGGATTCAGGAGTGAAGCTGCTTTCTGATGGACTGAAGAGAAACTGTAAGCTGGAGATATTGAGGTCTGATTTCAAACACTTTCATATATATTTTTTCATTAATCATTAAAAATCACATTGCTAAGATTTATTGTGTGCAATTACTGTTTTTCTCATTCAGGTTTTCCATATGTAATCTCACTGCTCAGTCTTGTGAGAGTTTGTCATCAGCTCTACAATCCTCAAACTCCCGTCTGAGAGAGCTGGACCTGAGTAACAATGACCTGCAGGATTCAGGAGTGAAGCTGCTTTCTGACGGACTGAAGAGAAACTGTAAGCTGGAGATATTGAGGTATTTTGTTTCCATAAAATGATTAACAACATGCTACCACCAGGGCCGGCTCTGGCCAATTTGCTGCCCTAGGCATGGTTTTACCTGGTGCCCCTTGCCTCACATTAGTGAATATTACCTAACTTGAACTAACAATGAACAATACATTTAACACAATTAAACTAAATTAAATATTAAGAATAATCACATCTGGTATTCCTGCACAAAACTGAATTAGCATACATTAGGCTACAGTTTAATCTTCAAAATAAATGTTAAACTTGTTGTATTTCCAGTAGATGCAGCAGTGTTCTACTAGACCATTCTAATGTTTTCACCATGAATTATAGCCTACTGAGAAACATACATCTTTAAAGTGCAATTTACATTCATTTTACTAAGTCCAGTAATAGTCCTATACAAACATTACTAAATTTGGCAATTCAAACAAAAAATACAATAAATCCCCAAACTACACAACTGTCACGTAACAATATGATTCAAACATGTTGTCATGTTACACGAAAAATTACACTTATGTTACAAAATCTATGATCTCTGGAACTCCAGAGATGATTATTATCCTATTTTAAACTTTTAGACTATAGGCTTTCTAGACTAGGCTAGATTTATGTCTAAAGATTTATGCATCTCACAAATATGTTGTGTATGAAATAATGTCTGTGTTCATGTGTAAAACAAAAAACTGACGATTTATATGCTTAATCATCTGTAATTGTGTGTGTATATATATATATATAATTAAAAACTTGGTGAGAAAGAATAGAATCTAACCCAATCAAATACAGAAAGTTCAAAATTAGTTTCTGGAATTGGTTTCTAGAAAATATTAACATCTTCCTGAGCTTCAGTTTATTGTATTGACACGTTTCAGAATCATATTCGCGGAGACTGATATGGCTGAAAGCACACCCTGTATATTTTATTTATTTCACAAAAGCACACGGTTTTGTTTATTGTGAGTCTACACAAATAAAAGTAGACTCTTTACAGATTCAAATGATGTATTACACTTTTATTACAGGATCATGTTAAGTTCTTTTCGCTGTCATCAGGAAAAAATACAAGCGACGGCACTATTGTCGACCCCAAGAAGTTAACCCTGGGAGTCTAGTGACAATGTAGAAATACTTTTTTTGCCTGTTTTTAAGTACATTTGTACTTTTAATGGAGTATAACTGTTTCTGATTACTTTACTTTTGTGACTGAAACTACAGAAAATAACAGCACAAATGACTGTTAGTGGTGTCTGACAGCCAAACTAATGTAATGTGGACTGTTGCTGTGTGTCTGTAGGTTGTCTGGCTGTATGGTGACGGAGGAAGGCTGTGGTTATTTGTCTTCAGCTCTGAGTTCAAACCCCTCACACCTGAAAGAGCTGGACCTGAGCTACAATCACCCAGGAGATTCAGGAGTCAAGCTGCTCTCTGAAAACTCCAGTATCTGGACAAACTCAAGTATGTTGAGCAGCAAGTTTTTAGGTTTTATTATCTGATTTTGAACTACTCAGTGTCTCTACAGGTGCATCTCAATAAATTAGAATGTTGTGAAAAGTGTATTTCAGTAATTCAACACAAATTGTGAAACTTGTATTAAATAAATTCAATGCACCCGGACTGAAGTAGTTTAAGTTTTTGGTTATTTTAATTGTGATGATTTTGGCTCACATTTAACAAAAACACACCAATTCACTATCTCAACAAATTAGAATACTTAAGACCAATACAAATATATTTTTTGTGAATTGTTGGCCTTCTGGAAAGTCTGTTCATTTACTGAATATGTACTCAATACTTGGTAGGGGCTCCTTTTGGTTTAATTACTGGCTCAATTCGGCGTGTCATGGAGGTGATCAGTTTGTGGCACTGCTGAGGTGGTATGGAAGCCCAGGTTTCTTTGACAGTGGCCTTTAGCTCATTTTTTGGTCTCTTGTTTCTCATTTTCCTCTTGACAATACCCCATAGATTCTCTATGTTCAGGTCTGGTTTCTCTCATAGATTCTCTATGGGGTTCAGGTCTGGTGAGTTTGTTGGCCAGTCAAGCACACCAACACCATGGTCATTTAATCAACTTTTGGTGCTTTTGGCGGTGTGGGCAGGTGCCAAATCCTGCTGGAAAATGAAATCAGCATCTTTAAAGAGCTGGTCAGCAGAAGGAAGCATGAAGTGCTCCAAATTTCTTGATAAACGGGTGCAGTGACTTTGGTTTTCAAAAAACACAATGGATCAACACCAGCAGATGACATTGCACCCCAAATCATTACAGACTGTGGAAACTTAACACTGGACTTCAAGCAACTTGGGCTATGAGTTTCTCTACCCTTCCTCCAGACTCTAGGACCTTGGTTTACAAATAAAATACAAAACTTGTTCTCATCTGAAAAGAGGACTTTGGACCACTGGGCAACAGTCCAGTTCTTCTCCTTAGCCCAGGTAAGACGCCTCTGACAACAACTGTAGCCAAATTCCTCGACACGTCTGTGTGTGGTGCTCTTTGATGCCTTGACCCCAGCCTCAGTCCATTCCTTGTGAAGTTCACCCAAATTCTTGAATCGATCTCGCTTGACAATCCTCATAAGTCTGCGGTTCTCTCGGTTGGTTGTGCATCTTTTTCTTCCACACTTTTTCCTTCCACTCAACTTTCTGTTAACATGCTTGGATACAGCACTCTGTGAACAGCTTCTTTTGCAATGAATGTTTGTGGCTAACCCTCCTTGTGAAGGGTGTCAATGATTGTCTTCTTGACAACTGTCAGATCAGCAGTCTTCCCCATGATTGTGTAGCCTAGTGAACCGATCACGTCCCAGGTGCACGGGGCCTGTGCAGAGAAACATACGGAGTAGAGGTGGTGGGAGTGTTAGCAGTGCGCTGCATACTTACCCCGGACTTGTGAGCATCAGCCCGGGATGTTTCCAGCGTTGCTTTCCGTTTCCTCAGCTGGGCCTGTTTCCCAAGCAGCTCGTGGATCCGTCTCTCCACGGCCTCCAGCTCCAGCTGCACCGAATGCAGCTCGAACGTGTCCTCACCTGCACTCAAAGGTAGACACAAATCCGCTATTAAAGCAAGTAACAGTGAAACAATTGTAAATGTGTGTGTGTGTGAATAGGGTGTTAGCTGTGTTGGCGGCACCCGCGCTGGCTTTGCTAACGGGCTATAAGCTAATAGCGGACTCAGGAAATCAAAATAAAACTTGCGATAACAAGGCGCTCTGATTATTTACGTTGCGGAATGCAATCGGGGATATATTCACGTTATAGAAACAAAAATGATGGTGCATAAAATTGGATTTTAAGATAGAAAATAGATGATAAATAATTGACTTGACGGAGCTCAAACTCAAAACATGCATCAGCGACAAGCAGAAAGTGACGTCAATAATGTAATTCCACACTCATATTTTTAACAGTGCACCATTCACCTAAGCTTTATCATCATCCCTGTGGCTGCTATTCCTTAAACTCAGTTTTTGTCTAGAAACAAAGTGAATTTATACCATCTATTTATGTGCACAACACAGACTTTTCAGGAGAGAGAGTAAAAGACACCGCGAGAAGCAGCTGCTACTGACCCTTCATGGCTTTAGCTGTACATTTCATAGACTGGTTTAATGTGCTTTAGACCAGTCCAGTCTCTGTGAAACCAAACAAGACCAGTGGTAAAATCCGCAGATTTAGTGATTTCTTTTGTCTTGTTATTTGCTGTGAGATTTAGTCGGTCAGTGAGAGACAGTCTGAAAGTGTGTGAGAGCTGCAACCCTGATGCTATTGCTATTCTATTATGTTTAGCATGTTGACATAACTAGAATATTGCTAGTGTGATTAAAGCATGGTTTAACATGTTGCTTATCTTGATTACATTGTTTTCAAAATCATTGGAAGACAAGATCATAATCGAAAATATAATAATAGGACTCTGTGTGTTTTATAGTGTGGATCATGGAGGAGTATCCAGAATTACAGCAGGACTACAGAAATGTATGTACGGCACACACACACACACACACACACACACAGTTTTGTGCTTTAGAAGGACTCTGATGTCCAAACCAGTAGTAAAAAAGCTGGTTTAAAGGGGTCATGAATTGAGAAATCAAATGTTCCTCGATCTTTTGACATAAGAGGTCACTGTACTTTAAAAAAATAACTCAAAACATTCTCATGAGTCTAAAAACAGCTTATATTGAAGGAAAGCTGCTAAAACAACTACCTTTGTCTTTAATAAAGTTTCAGACCATATTAGTTTCTGGTCATTTGTTTGCTTCATTTTACCATGGATTTGTTTTAAACAAGACACAGTTTGATGCAGGATTTTCAGAGAGAATTAAACTAAAGGACGATGCTGTGTGACTATATTGAATCAGATATTAATGTCACAACACACAAGTAAGAGTAACTGTGTTTTTATTACTATTGCTTTGTCTGTTATTATAGATCGTTTGATATTTACTGAGTGTTTAATCACAGCAGCATCCATCTATAAAGGATGTAGTCATGCATAATTTTACATGAACACTGATTTGTAATTTGTCAGTTATGTAGAGACTCAAAATATCTAAACTTGATTTGCCACATACAATGAAATACAAAATGTGTAATACACATAAATAGAGTTAACAACATAATGACATAAACATCTTACTGTAACATTTTCAGTTAAACACTAAAATAATAGTGTAAGCTAACTGCTGCTTCACAAATACATAAAGAATAAATATAAATACTAGGGCTGTCAACCGATTAAATTATTTAATCGCACATTTTTATTTGTTCTAAATGCACCTTAAATTAATACTTTTCAAGTTTTTAATACGCTAATCAACATGGGCATGAACAAATATGGATGCTTTATGCAATATATGTTTATTATTATTGAAACCATACTCGACATAGAGCATGAAGACTAGACATGTTTCAAAAGTCATAGATGTTTTTCCGAAGAACTTGTTCATGTCTATTCGACAGATTAAAAATAAATACAAGGTTTCCATTACTTCTCTTTCTCTGCACTGAGCAATTTACTGACACAAACCTGTTTACATTTCTGCAGGACAGCTCTTCTTCTGAACATGCAAAATGTACATAGCCTATATTGTTTATTACATTGGTTTCCTTCTCTGTGCCCACATACTGTATTTTGATGCAGCAAAATTCTCAATAAAACAGCTTTTAAGTTATATATTTTACTGTTTCTGTTGTCAGACAACAGTATGAATATGAAAAAGTGATTGAAATGCGACCCATTAAGACTACATACATCTCCTTTACAAGATGTTAATCTGCACAAAAATCCTTATGATCGAGCTGATTAAATAAAATACCCATAAGATAATGACAATAGCTGTGATTTTGGCTATACTTGCATGTAAAATTAGAGAAGCAACATAATATCTGTTTAACTGAATTAAGCTCTGCTCTTCTCTGCTGCGCACTGAACAGAAACTGAGCAGATGCAGAGAGACAGAGATGTGTGTGCGCGTGCTGAACAGAAACTGAGCAGATGCAGAGAGAGAGGTGTGTGCGCGTGCTGAACAGAAACTGAGCAGATGCAGAGAGAGAGAGGTGTGTGCGCGTGCTGAACAGAAACTGAGCAGATGCAGCGAGAGGGAGAGATGTGTGTGTGCGCGTGTTGAACAGAAACTGAGCAGATGCAGAGAGAGAGAGATGTGTGTGTGCGCGTGCTGAACAGAAACTGAGCAGATGCAGAGAGACAGATGTGTGTGTGTGCGTGCTGAACAGAAACTGAGCAGATACAGAGATGTGTGTGTGCACATGCTGAACAGAAACTGAGCAGATACAGAGAGAGAGGTGTGTGTGCGTGTGCTGAACATAAACTGAGCAGATGCCGAGAGAGAGAGGTGTGCGTGCACATGCTGAACAGAAACTGAGCAGATACAGAGAGACAGAGATGTGTGTGTACGCGTGCTGAACAGAAACTGAGCAGATGCAGAGAGACAGATGTGTGTGTGCGCGTGCTGAACAGAAACTGAGCAGATGCAGCGAGAGAGAGAGTGTGTGTGCGCGTGCTGAACAGAAACTGAGCAGATGCAGAGAGACAGAGATGTGTGTGTGCTGAACAGAAACTGAGCAGATGCAGAGAGACGGAGATGTGTGTGTGTGCGCGTGCTGAACAGAAACTGAGCAGATGCAGAGAGAGAGAGAGATGTGTGTGTGAGCGTGTTGAACGCACACGTCACTCGCGCGCACACACACGTCACTCGCGTGCACACACACGTCACTCGCACACAAATACACTTCACTCACATACAAACACATCACTCACGCACGTGTCACTCACACACAAACACACGTCACTCGCGCGCGTGCGCACACATATACACACACACGTCACTCGCGCACACACACGTCACTCGCGCGCACACACACACACACGTCACTCGCGCACAAGCACACACACACACGCCACTCGCGTATGGCAAGCCAAAAGGTTCAGATTTACGCTATAGGAATTTGAGGTTTGAGGAATTACCATACCACACTGAGATGCACTGAGTCAGTACACTTTCTATGGCCCCGAATAGAACGTTTTCAGGATTGCTGGTGAGACCCTGAATTTCCTCAGCTGTCGAGATGGTA
>CM050422.1:33669772-33722272 GCA_027564155.1 Gymnocypris eckloni scoliostomus
GAGGGTGAAAGATGTGAGGCTAAAGTATCCTCAATCACCGGCATGGCGGTGTAACCCTGCTCCACAGAACCCACAAGGTTGGTGAAGTCAGCGGCCGCCGCGTTAGTAAGACGGGAGAAAAATGGCTGCTTCCAGGAACTGGAGATCTCTCGATGCAGATCGCTGAAAATGGCAGCTTCCTCCTTTCAAGCTTAGCATGTGCGCCGATGAGGACACACTCGTCGAGCTTCAAAGCTCGAGACTCGCGGGGCTCATCGGGCCAATCCAGCGCGAGCTTTTCGGTGGCGCGCGAAAGCACGTCCACGAGCTCAGAGTAGGCCGCTGAAGGCCGCGCCTCCTGACCGCTAGGCGGGAGCGCATCTGCTAAAGCAGGCCCGAAATCCTCGGAGTCGGAGGCTGCCGTATGCAGAACATCATCTAGCCCGAAGGAAACAAATTCATGTGCCTTCGGGCTAGGAAACAGAAAATCATGCAAAAATTCGACCGGCGAATTCGCACGTGTGCGCTCGGGAGAGAAAAGGCGAGGCCTGTCTGCTCACTCTCCATCTCCTCGAGCTCGACATCCGAACCCCAGCTCGCGGCTCTACGAGAGGCCGCGATCCCACGAGGAGCCGCGGAGGTGCTCGATGCGCGCCGGGGAACAATGGAGGATTCCCGTTCATAATCCTCAAGCCGAGAGCGGAGGGTTATGAGACGAAAATCGTCGCAAATTTTGCATTTCGAGGTCCCATAAACCGCTTCACGTGCATGCGAAAACCCCAAGCACTTAATGCACTTACTGTGTGGGTCTTCGCGAGCGATGAAACGCTCGCACGGCGGTTGACAGCGGCGAAACTCCATGGCACTTCACCGCGAGGAGAACAAAGTTCCACTGAGGCAGTCGCCGAAGTGCAAATGGATAATCGCAAAGTAGTAGTTGGGTCAGAAATCGCAACAACGAAGGGCAATGTGACCGCTTCCTGAAGGCAGAGAAATCTGAGGAGTGGATGGCGCGTTCGCCAGTATGACCTAACGACGTCATTGCGTCAGAGATGGCGTCGCGCCATCAGCCAATGAATTGGTGTGATTCTATAGGGTTCAGACTCGGTCACGCAGTGGGCGTTCCCAAAGCGTAAAGCTACACAGTGTCGAGTTACCTATGAAAGAGAACAGTAATTGCACACACAATAACTCTTAGCAATGTGATTTTTAATGAATAAAATATATATATGAAAGTGTTTGAAATCAGACCTCAATATCTCCAGCTTACAGTTTCTCTTCAGTCCGTCAGAAAGCAGCTTCACTCCTGAATCCTGCAGGTCATTGTTACTCAGGTCCAGCTCTCTCAGACGGGAGTTTGAGGATTGTAGAGCTGATGACAAACTCTCACAAGACTGAGCAGTGAGATTACATATGGAAAACCTGAATGAGAAAAACAGTAATTGCACACACAATAAATCTTAGTAATGTGATTTTTAATGATTAATGAAAAAAATATATATATGAAAGTGTTTGAAATCAGACCTCAGTATCTCCAGCTGACAGTTTGGATTCTTCAGTCCGTCAGAAAGCAGCTTCACTCCTGAATCCTGCAGGTCATTGTTACTCAGGTCCAGCTCTCTCAGACGGGAGTTTGAGGATTGTAGAGCTGATGACAAACTCTCACAAGACTGAGCAGTGAGATTACAGCCATATAGCCTGTGAAGAGAACAAAAAAACAGCCATATTAATGTGTTTATCAGGTTTATAATCTGGACTGCATGTTTGTCCTAAATACAACATAAACATTAAAATAGTAGACATTAAAATGGTATTAGTAAAAGAAATAAGCACAAATGTCAGGGCTTGTCTAAAAATCTCCAAGATCCAAAAAATCCCTCAGGATCAACTCCTGAGTGTTAAATTTGCAGCAAATCAAACTGACTCATGAACAATTTGATCCAGTTCAACTCACTGACTCTGAATCTGGTCACAGCCAGAGCATGTGAGCGGAGTGGAGCTCGCGGGGAGCGTAGCAGTCTTATTTCCTTCAGAGCAGAGAGCACCTTTCTGAAGATCCCGCTCCGCTCGCTCAACCCAGAACATCCTTTGGCAGTTTGCTGGTTTGAGAATCTGTGGAATAGGCTGAGCAATAGTTTGTCTAAGATCATGTTTCTAAAAGTTTAATTCTAAAATCCTGTGAAGATTGACAGACATTTTAATAGACCGCATTTCCCCGCAGTTTAGCTCTATTTTAATCTTAGAAAGTGTATTTATTTTATTTACGCTACAAAATAATTATTTGTTAAGTGCATTTCAACTTGTGTGCTTTCATGGGCCCGATAAGCAAGGTGTATTTTGTGAAATTCTATAACTGCATTTCATCTTGTGTGCGGGTTTTGAATGTTCTGTTGCACAATAACTGAAGCGGTGTTTTCATGGAAAAGTGTAGTTTAAATTTTTTTTTTTTGTGGCTTCAAAAACAAGACATTAAAATTAATAATTTTAATTTAAAACATTTAATTTGATACAATTCTACAAGCTGAACGTCACCCTGAAACATAACCGTTACTTATCGGACTGCTGCTTTAATTTATAATTTTTTCTCAATAATCTCATTTTAAACGGAAAACAAACATTTAATGTGAGAGCATGATCTGAGCGGGATTTGGTGTACCGGTGAGCATGAGCGGAACATTAGCGGAGCGTTTGCTTTTGCCCTGAGCGAATGAACTTAGCGCACGCACACAAAGCAGAATATTGAGCATCACACTGCTCCGCTTCGCTCACATGCTCTGGTCACAGCGGTTCATGTTATCAACACACTAAATATATCCTACTTAAATGAGGCAAGTAATATAATATAAACATTTATATAACCATGTGCAGAGAATTTGATTGATGAAGCGAAAATAGAGCTACTATAATTAAAGAAAGGGAACATGTTTTAAATTAACATTACATTATTAATTGAAACAAACTGTTCAAAAGAATCACTTAAAGAAATGTAGGTATTATTTCATTATTTCAATTATTCCATAATACAAAATTCCAGGTTTTCTTGGATGCTTTCTCATCAGGTTTTTGAGTAGACATTGCCTGCCTTGTGTCCTTGGAGAAGAATCACTGATACATTCATTCTACAATATAAATGGGAAAATCTGCTAGCTATAGTTATAAAACGCTGAATTATCCACATATTGTAACACAGTGAATGTGAAACCTCAGTATGTTCAGCTGACAGTGTGAACTCTTCAGTCCATCATACAGCAGCTTCACTCCTGAATCCTGCAGGCGATTGCCACCCAGGTCCAGCTCTGTCAGATGAGAGTTTGATGATTGGAGAGCTGAAGATACAGTTTCACAGCATGTTTCATCAAAACCACAGCCGTCAAATCTGCCAAAACAGAAGGTTATGCTGATCATTTTCTGATGTTCAGTGTTTCTGCAATAACTTATTGTACCCTTCATAATGAGGAAAACAAGATATTTGACATAATATTTTGATATTTAATTGTTTAGTGATGTAGAATAAAACATTTGATCAAACAGCAGTCAGTGAAATTACTCACAGGGCTTTTTTACAGCATCTCAAAGCTGGAATGAGTCTCTTGTAATTTTCTCGTTCTGAAGTGTATCTCTTTGGGTTGAACTCATCCAGCACCTTCTCTGACATCAGCATTACTGTGGTCAGCACGGTGCACATTGAAGATGAGAGGTTTCTTCCTGGATGTGCATCTGAACTGAGGTATCTCTGGAGTTCCTCATATAATGAATGATCCTTGAGCTCAAGCAAGCAGTAGAATAGGTTGACCGAAGCTTCATCTGAGATATTCTTGTTTTGAACTTGTTTAATGTATTGAGTTGTTTGTCTGATGCTCTCTGTGGTGTCTTCAGTGTGTGTGATCAGACCTTGGAGCAGGTTTTGACTGGATTCCAGTGTAATGCCCATCAGAAACCGCAGGAACAGGTCCAGATATCCTCTCTGACTCTTCATGGCTTTATCAACAGCATTCTGCAGTAGCTCCTGCAATGTGATCATTTCTTCTGGCTTATCAAAGAAAAACTGAAGCTCCTGCATGTTCTTGTTCAGGTAACAGAGGAACACATGCACTGCAGCGAGAAACTCTTGAACACTCAGATGCACAAAGCAGAAAACCTTCTTCACATGAAGTATAGTTTCCTTCTTAAAGATCTCAGCGATCATTCCTGTGAACTCAGTGTCTTTACTCACATCAATACCACATGCTTCCAGATCTTTCTCATAGAACACAATGTGTTCCTTCTTCAGCTGTTCAAACGCTAGCTTGGCTAACTTCAAAATCATCTCTCTATTTGAATCTAAGTTCTTTGTATATTCTCTTTCTTCTTGGTCATCGTACTTCTGGCTCTTCATGTTCATCTGTATCAGCAGGAAGTGGATGTACATTTCAGTGAGTGTTGTGCTGATGCTCTCTTCACTGTTCTGGATGAGAATATCTTGAAGTACTGTGGCTGTGATCCAGCAGAACACAGGAATGTGGCACATGATGTAGAGACTACGAGACGTCTTAATGTGTGAGATGATTCTTTCAGCCAGAGTCTTATCTGTGATTCTCTTTCTGAAGTACTGCTCCTTCTGTGTGTCAGTGAATCCTCTGTAAACAAACCCACATACTGAGGAGGGATCTGATTGGCTGCTGCTGGTCGTGAGGTCACCCAGACCAGAGCTGATGGAAGCAGCTGACCTTTGACCAGACTTGTGAACAGCACATCTACAGATGATCTTTCTTCAACATCATTCAATGTTTTGCCTTTAAAATGTAAAGGCAGGCGACTCTCATCAAGTCCATCAAATATAAAGGCAAGTTTGCATTTCTTATATAACTTTGATTTTTCCAGGTTCTTCAATTCAGCATAAAATTTCAGCAGAAACTCATGGAGATTGAACTCTCCGTCTTTAATCACATTGATCTCTCTGAATGGAAGCAGAAACACACAGTCTATATCCTGATTGGCTTCTCCTTCTGCCCAGTCCAGGATGAACTTGTGCACAGAGACAGTTTTTCCAATGCCAGCAACTCCCTTGGTCAGCACAATCTTCTTCTCATTCTTCTCATTGTTTTTCCTTAATACTGTAACTATATCATTGCAGTTGATTGGTTTGTTCTGCGTTTTGTTTTCTTTCTTGAAAGCCTCATCGATCTTCAGAATCTCATGTACCTGATGAACCTCCTTCATATCTCCCTCTGTGATGAAGAGCTCTGTGTAAACAGCCTTGAGATGTGCTTCATTTTCTTCTATGCCCTCAAAAATACATTCTGCTTTCTTCTTCATGTTGGATTTGTGAGTTTCCAAGAACTTTTTCAGAATCAAACCTGCTGTTTTAAAACATGATTAAGTTAATAAAACAAAGGAAAAGCAAAACAAATATTACATTTTTTTAAAGACACATGACAAAGCTTTTACATCAGCATGATTTCTTCAGAATTTATTAAACATTGTAAATAAATGATTTTTGAAAGTAACACCACAGACTTTAAATATACAAAGATGGTGCACATATAATACTTGAATGGGAGAAAGTGTAACGCACAATATGGTGGAATAGTCCCGCTTCTGAATAAAAGAGCCGGTGGTTAATTTGTAAAGACATGGCGTCACTGCAGCTGCACTAAGAAGCGTCGGTTGTTATAGAAATAGTCAGCATCCCGAGACACTCTTAGGACTGTGTATGTGCAATGACTGGTCTAGCCTGAGAAATAAGCTTTTTAACGACATTTGAGCATAAGAAAAAAGTCTTATGAGACACTTGTCAGATTTCATTGTTGAATTTAAATGTAACAGCTTTGGAGAATTCAATGTTTCCCCATTCAAAGAGATAGGAGCTGCACTTTCATGACTGAAATAGCTTCTTGAGAGGCGTTTCAATGAAGGTCGAGTGAAATGACTTGCCTGAAAGGGACTTTGGTGATACAGTTTTGAGGTTTTTGATTTAAATAATTGACTAAATTTGTCATGTCTCTCATGGATTTATGCATTCAAATCAAGTCATCCAGGCATATGTACTTTTTTTCCGTGTGTAATTTGTAAACTCAGTACAGAGGACAGGGCTTCGGGAACAGCTGGCAGTGAATGCACTGTTTCTGTGTATATAAGGTATATTGGTGTGGTCATTGCTGGTCACATGCGGTGCTTGGCTGAAGTTTTTGGCTGTTGAGGAGGTCAGTCTAGTTATTTCTGGTGATAAAGTACAACACCTCTCACATTTCATCTCTGTTCTAATATTAATAATGCTCCCAACCCTGATCTGCACAACATTATGAACAATGCCATTGCATAGAGGTGTTTTTTATTAATTGCCATTGATAATCTTACACTAGCTGGGATTTATACAGTGACAATTATAGGAAAAACATAGTTAGGAATATGACTGATAAGACTGCACCTTGTTTTTCGGTGTGTTTCTCTGCCGTCGCTGTCTCTGAGATTTTACTTGGTTCTGTGAAGAGAGAGAAAAAGGACAGAAGTAAAAAAATGTGTGAGACGAAATATACAGATACATGAAATAAATGAATGTAAAGTATGTCTGTGTAAGAACAATATGAGCATAAATGAACAGATTCAGAGGTCTCTCACAGGCTGTTATTCTCCTCCTGGGTGTATCATGAGTCACCATTCACTTACCTTATGTTCAGTCACCATAGAGAACATGTGTGAGTGAAGAAATGTCACTCAACCACAGCCAACCACCGCATGTGACCAGCAATGACCACACCAATATACCTTATATACACAGAAACAGTGCATTCACTGCCAGCTGTTCCCGAAGCCCTGTCCTCTGTACTGAGTTTACAAATTACACACGGAAAAAAAGCCTCCTTTGTATTTTTTTTTCTTACATGAACTTTAATAGGAACAGGGTTCAGGATCACTCAGCATTATTACACGGACTGCTAATAAGCTGTGTCTCAGTGATCAGAGGAACAGTAACAGTACCGTGTCCTGCAGTGGTGCTGATGAAGGTCACTGAACCTGTGAAGGTGTTTTCAGTGAGTACAGGAGATATTACAGTTCCTCCCGTCTCAGCTTTCACATCAACACTGCTGATCGTCTGAGCTGGAATACAGACAGAGAGATTCATTACATTTCCTAAATGACAACTTTAACATTACTGATATTCTGTTCTTCATTACCTTGTTTCAGCTTTTCTTCTTCCCGTGTGTCACAATGCTGCTCACCAGATGCCATCGTCCTTCCCCGAATCACTGCTGTTGGACTGGAAGAAAAAGGGTTTTAATCACTACTGTTACCAGACACTTTCCTGAAATACATATGCAACTATTTGAAAATAAACAAGTAAATAAAATATAGCAGCAGTTATTCAAATATGACTTATTAAATGTCTCTGTGTGGATGTATTATTCACTACATTTAAAGAAACTAAATGTTGGGTTCTGTTCACTAAGAATCATGTAAAATAATGATAAAATAATAGCAAGAATAGGATAACTTCTCACACTAAATGCCTGACTAATAACAATGTATTTAACACAATTGTCCCCTTCAATTGTATTGTCTCATTATTATATCGTCTTCTCACTGCATCTAAAACAGTGTCCACAGAGAAGGGTTCAATCATTTATATGCTGAAAAATGATGAAAAAGAGCTTCTTTTATCAAAAGCAACACTTAATAATGTCTCATATCAAAGCAAGTTGTTTTCCAGTGACATGCATGTTTCATAAGGTTTCAAGGTTGTGGTCCCACTTTTTGTCAACACAGATTTCAGTCAGAAATTCATTAAAATATAATAAAATCAGGGAATATCAGGGGCAGCGGTCACTTTAAAGGACCCCCTTCCCACAATCCTCCTCTGCAGAGTACATCGCTGTCAGACTCTGGCCAGTTTATAGTTTAGAATATTTTAATGGTAATATTTCCTGGTCACATCCATGATATGTCAACACCATCTTCCACTTTCTGAGGAAATGACTTTGAAATATTTAGATAATTGTATTCTCCTGAAGCAGGATCCATTAGTATCAAGCATCAACAGAACAATAATAAAATGGCTACTACATGAACTCCATTGGTTTTGTGAAAGAAAGGCCTAATGTCAACACCGTCAGATGTTTCTGTCTGACCAGCCAATGATGGAGTTGACATTCAATGTGAAGTCATCATCATACTTTTGTGGTTTTCAATGATATTAAATATAAAATAGTGTTTCTTATTATATATAAATACTAAATATACAGCAGATATTGCTTTTGTGGATTGACAGTCATCACTTCTAGCAGAGTTAGGGTTGACAACATAAGATTCAGGGAACACACAACACTGGATAAAACATATCTATATTTAATACAGTTTGTTTGTATTCTGATCATATGTGTTCTGATCATTTTTGGATTGATTTATTTGTTCATATAACTGCATTTCAACTGAATTTCAGTCACTCAATCACCGTTTATGGATAATAAAATGTTGCAAAAAGTCAGTGACTTCTCTTATAAAACTACATTTATTTGGTGTAAAAAAAGAGTTAAATCCAAAACTATTGTTTAGTGTAAAACATGTTGAAGATTAGCTGTCTACTCATTAAATACGCTTTTCTCTTCTAAAAAGCAGTTTATTCAGCGAAGTGAAGCCTCTCCTCCATTGACATCCATTAAAAACGGCCTCTGGTCTGCTTTGCCACGTACTGCCGGACCAGAAGCGTTAGCTTTAGTCATTACACTTCTTCAGCTAAAGATTGCAGGCTAGTGGCTGTATTGTGGTTTCCGGTATAGCAGTAGTGCTGTTGCTGTCATGTTGAGGAAACGCTGTAAGTTTCTATGCAAGAGCAAAAGCACTTTATTTGGCAGCTGCTTCTGCCAGTTAGGGATGCCTCGATACACTAATTTTGGCTTCGGTGTGTGTGTGTGTGTGTGTGTGTGTGTGTGTGTGTGTGTGTGTGTGTGTGTGTGTGTGTGTGTGTGTGTGTGTGTGTGAGAGAGAGAGGTGTGTGTGTGAGAGAGAGAGAGAGAGGTGTGTGTGTGTGTGAGAGAGAGAGAGAGAGAGAGAGAGAGAGAGAGAGTGGTGTGTGTGTTTGTGTGTGTGCGCGCGTTT
Organism: Gymnocypris eckloni scoliostomus; assembly: GCA_027564155.1. Classification (NCBI taxonomy): domain Eukaryota; kingdom Metazoa; phylum Chordata; class Actinopteri; order Cypriniformes; family Cyprinidae; genus Gymnocypris; species Gymnocypris eckloni. The sequence continues at coordinate 33,678,824 of CM050422.1, forward strand.
CTAATACACAGGCACGCATCCGTTTATCTCAGCTATTTACTTTCCTTTTTGACATAACCAACTGAGTCTATACACAAACCTTGTTGTGTTTTGGCAGTATTGGCTCAAAAGATAACTTGGTTCAGTTATCAGGCGCTGTTAGACAGGCTTTTCCGTGCACGCGCTTCAGATGTAACGTTACGGGCTCAGAAAAAGTGCACGTCTGACCACCAATGAACCACCAATGAAACATTTAACCGGGAAGACTTTAAAACACGCAAACAAGTTGTGAATAAAACTTACAATGATGAATTTTTTTTAGTTGTTTAAAACTCAAATCTGCAGTTTATCTATAAAGATATAGCGTCTATTTGTAAATTTGCTCTGCTGATTTCGGAGCTCCAGGTGATCCCCGGACGCTCGGTGCTTGTGTATCCGCCTCAAGCAGCCTCACGCTCGGCTAGTCCTTCCGACATTAGCCGCTGGCTCTGATGTCTCTGTAGTGATTAAACGAGAATCAATTCGTTTTGGGTATATTTAACAGGCATTCATGGTCTCATGGATCTATTATTTATTCCTGGTCATAACATTTTGACTGAGCACAAAGTTTAACTTTATATTTATTTTGAACTTTACCTTAGTAACTTGCAGCGCTGACTTTGTGGCAAACGTTTGACTGTGAATTGTTTGCTTTGTCTTTATTTCCTCTTATACTTTAATAATGGCTATTATTGTTCATTAAAACGGACATAAAAGTGCATATTGTCGAACACTACTCTCCAGCATACACCACACCTATCAAGTAAACCCGTACCGAACTGTACCGTACCGCTCAGTGGAAACAAGGCACTAACTCCTCACAGCTTTACAAACAAATGACAATGTCTTCAACTGGATAATAGAATTAACCTATTCATTAATTCATTATTTCACTTGTGTCTTTATGTCCACAAGACAGTCCAGAAAAGATACTGTTTGTTTTCAACAAAGAATTGAATTCAATTAATTTAACAGATTTTATTTGCCAGTACTAAAACTAAAGTATTAACTAAAACTAGTATGGTTACAGTCTTACCAGCAGAGTGTGTAGATCTGAATCAAAAGTGAAACTGTACTGCTGTTTTTCCTCTTCCTGGACTGAAAATAGAATAACATCCGTTTGTTACAAAACTGTTTCTTTACTGGATCAAGAAACATTACACTTAGTGAATAAAGCATCTTTACTTGTTTGTGTGCTCTGCTTGTTTTAATCCAAACTTTGTCTGAATCTTGTATCCATCTAAATCTAAATCTTTGTCCATCTTGCTTGTTCCAAACCGCGTCCTCTTCTTCCAAGTGGTGCTCGCTGCAGAACCAAATGGGAGGAGCTAGAGCTCCAGCTCCTCCTCGCTGGATCTAGTGGGCGGGGCTTAACGCGCTATCAAGCGCCACTGTCAATGTTAGTGCGAGTTCAACCGTAATTGAAGTAAATGTTTGTTTTGATTCGCAAGATGCTAGCATAGATATTATTGGGTTATTTTTCTCTAATATTTGTAATGATTATGATTATTTTCATCATAGCCAGTATCGTTTCTGTGACAAATAGCATTACGTAAACACGTTTTTTTAAATATAATGCTTTGTCAATAAATAACACGTTTCTCCCACTGTATATACTTATAAAACGCTCAAACTATATGGTTGTGCTTCTAACACCTGTTTAAACTATGTATCTGTGTAAGCGTGTCATATTATTGTCTCCTTATTAGGATGAATAATTTCCTCACTTTTGAAGTCTCTTTGCAGTATGATTATGTAAATTAGTAACAATGTGAAAGCTTACTCTCCGTACACCCCTCTTAAACTTTTGGCCACCTTATTAACATGTGGGTTATTTATGAACTAAATTATCTGATTAATGAATGTAATAAATAATAATAATAGTAATTATAATAATAGACTAAATAATAAAGTTCTACTAGGAACCGTAATCTGCCCATTTTTGTATGTAAATGCATGAACTCCAAATTTGTAATTTGTTTTTATTATATATTAAATTTAAATGGAATATTGACTGTAATTTTAGACAGACTCAGCCTTCATCTTATAGGCTATGCATTATGCTATTTTTTAATGTAAATAAGCAACCAGTCCAGTAGTCTAAAACCAGCCATGTGACTTCTCATACTAGAGGAAAAACAAGATAACAAATGTGCTCGGAGATTAGTGAGGTATCCACTCGAACAACATTTGGGAGAAGACCGATGTAATTTAATAGTCACATACTACAAGTTTCCTACAAGTTTGCGCTGGGTTTATTTGTTTCTATTAACATAAATGTGCATCTAAACATAAAATAAATTATATATCAAGATAAAATATTATAAGAAGTTATAAAATAATAAATGTAAACATATTTCAAGAACAACACTTCTCATACTTTCTTACACTTATATTTTACAAAACAAAATCAATATTTACATTCATAGTACCCCATTGGTATTCACAAGAGAGGGTCGTGTAAACAAGACACACGGATATCTTTTTTGTCTCGTATTTCCTGCAAGAAATATTCCATGTCCTCTACTCTCTGAAAAGTGAAAAGGAAGGGAGCCTGAATTTGTTCTTCATCCCTTTCACCTTCATAAAACATGGTGTTTATGAACAAGTTTCGCATCGTGATAGCCAACAAGGCATCATCCTCCCTCATCCTCAATATCTTTGGCAGTTCAATCTTCCCAGCAAAGTGGTGTTGATTCTCTTCCACCCACTTACAGGCCAGCTGCATTTTTATCATCACCGCTGAATCCTGTGTGCAATATAAGAATTTCAAAAATAATGTAATTAATAAAGTGCTGCTCATAAACACCTTTATGAAACAGGAAAGGTAAGTACATAAGTCAAGCAATACATAAATATTCCCTCTACATACATAGATTCCTGATGTCGGGGTGATCTCCATGATATCTGACTCAGGTGGAGTGACTTCCATGTCATCTGGATTTGGTAGTTCTTGTTCCTGGGTGACTAGTTGTTGGACTTGACTGTGGGAAGTGATAAACCTTACAATGTTTTTAGGCATGCATTGCTTTATTTTTACATATTGCCTGCATACTGGAAATACACAGTATGGAAGTTTTAATCAAAAGTGTAGTTATCAATATCATACCTTGTCAGAGGAAATGTCTGAATTAACTGATAACACCACCACTTCCTGATTATAGGAATACCAGACTGATAAAACATAGCAATTGAAAATCTTAGTCATTTATTTTATTGTTGAAAGTGTTCTCTCATTCCTTTTTGCTTTACAAAATTACAAATAACCATACATTGATGCAAACTCACCACAGCAAAATCAAATGGCTTTGAGAGTGCAACATGGAGTACATACTAAAAAACAAAACTATATTAACAAATGTGGTGTTTAGCACACAGACACAGCTGTATAGCAATAATAAGACCACTTACCATCAACATGAATACCCCACAATCAATTCCTCCTAGCTGAAGAGGGGCATCCTGTTAATTATAGACCATATACAATAAATACAGTATAGAGCTATCATGTCCGGTGATTTTTTTGTTTGTTTAAGTCTTTATGTTTGATTATAGTTTTGTTAAAAAAGTGCACTTGTTTTACTCAATTCACCCAAAGCGGGTTATTCATGACAACTGTGTACTACATTCTTTCTTAACACTCCACTACAGATATGAAAAGTTCACAAGCAAGGAAGTTAAAAAGCTGTACCTTAAAATCAGTCACTACAGACATGTTCCAATGGCTGGGAGAAGTGTGATTTGCCAGTTTTCTAAAGTAATTCAACAATAAAAATATTTTTATTTACAAAACAAAGACATACACTCTTAAAAAAGGTACATAACGACGCCATAGAAGAGCATTTTTGTCTAAATGGTTGCATAAAGAACCTTTAACTTCTGAAGAATCTCTGTTTCACAAAAGGTTGTTTGTGGTGAAAGAAGGTTCTTCAGATTATAAAAAGCTAAGACAGAGATGGTTCTTCAAATAAATTTTGACTGAATGGTTCTTTGTGGAACCAAAAATGGCTCTTCTATGGCATCGCTGTGAAGAACCTTTCAACCACCTTTTTAAGCCTGTAATTGATCATGTTGCAATAAAAAAATAGAACTTTATGTAAGAGCCAGGGTTTTGGTTTTACTATGATTTAATTATAATTTTATAATCTTGAAAACTTTAACTGGCCTAAACATAAAAGTATGAGCTCAAACAAATCCACCATATATTTCATAATGCATGACACATTTCACTTCATGAAGTCGAATGAAAGTACTATTTCATTACTCTTCACACCTGTAAAACAGTTTTTATAGCCAGTTACTTTAAAATGAGGTAAATACTATTACATAATAAAACAAGCTGGTTTACATAAGAACACAGGCATTAATTTGTGTTAGTATGAACTCCAAACACATGCATGTTATTAGTATGAACGCAGAACAGTAGAACTTGAAATGTGCTATCCTCAGGTAAAAACCTGAAGATCTGAATGCAACTCCCATCTCCAAAGTCTCCAGGGTTCATGGAGTCAAAAAATAAAATCTCCCTTGACTTTGGCTTAAGGATCTGTGAAAGAACATGACGTTAGAAATTGGTGATGCACTGAAGAAGAAAATTCTTAGCCAAAGCAAAACTGAAGATACTGGAAATACTGAGCTAAAATTGTAAGTCTATATTTTAAAATTAGCTTTGGTCTGAAAAACGAACTATACATTCTATTAATCTGAAAATACTTTTTAAGTTTTTCCTTCCATTCATGTGATTGACCTCAAAATTACTTTCTAAATTTGGATAATTAGCTACCAACAAACCTACACCCTAAACCAGAAGATGTCCGGTTAGTTTGCAGCTTTTATCCTGAAACTTAGGATTTCAGCAGAAAATTTTCAATGGCCAAAATTTTGGTGCATCCTTGAAGCTTGGACCAATCGGGAGCCCATAATGTACACTTGAGTGATTATGGACATAACTAATAAGTACAATTACATGATATATAGCAGGCTAACGTATGGCCACAGCCATATCACTCAGCAGCCCAAGACCGGTCACCCACTGAAGCTAAGCAGGGTTGAGCTGGTCAGTACCTGGATGGGAGACCTCCTGAGAAAACTAGGTTGCTGCTGTAAGAGGTGTTAGTGAGACCAGCAGGGGGTGCTTACCCTGTGGCATGTGAGGGTCCTAACGCCCCGGTATAGTGACAGGGACAGTCATAGGCCCTTGTCAATCATGGCCTCTTAATAATCCCCATCCACTTGATTGTCTCTATGAATCTATCTCCTCTCCACCTGTAGCTGGTGTGTGGTGAGCGCATACACTTGATTGGCTCTATGACTCTCTCTCCTCTCCACCTGTAGCTGGTGTGTGGTGAGCGCATACACTTGATTGTCTCTATGAATCTATCTCCTCTCCACCTGTAGCTGGTGTGTGGTGAGCGCATACACTTGATTGGCTCTATGACTCTCTCTCCTCTCCACCTGTAGCTGGTGTGTGGTGAGCGCACACTTGATTGTCTCTATGAATCTATCTCCTCTCCACCTGTAGCTGGTGTGTGGTGAGAGCATACACTTGATTGGCTCTATGACTCTCTCTCTCTCCACCTGTAGCTGGTGTGTGGTGAGCGCATACACTTGATTGGCTCTATGACTCTCTCTCCTCTCCACCTGTAGCTGGTGTGTGGTGAGCGCATACACTTGATTGTCTCTATGAATCTATCTCCTCTCCACCTGTAGCTGGTGTGTGGTGAGCGCATACACTTGATTGGCTCTATGACTCTCTCTCCTCTCCACCTGTAGGTGGTGTGTGGTGAGGACATACACTTGATTGGCTCTATGACTCTCTCTCCTCTCCACCTGTAGCTGGTGTGTGGTGAGCATACACTTGATTGGCTCTATGTCTCTCTCTCTCCACCTGTAGCTGGTGTGTGGTGAGCGCATACACTTGATTGGCTCTATGTCTCTCTCTCCTCTCCACCTGTAGCTGGTGTGTGGTGAGCGCATACACTTGATTGGCTCTGACTCTCTCTCCTCTCCACCTGTAGCTGGTGTGTGGTGAGCGCATACACTTGATTGTCTCTATGTCTCTCTCTCTCCTCTCCACCTGTAGCTGGTGTGTGGTGAGAGCATACACTTGATTGTCTCTATGTCTCTCTCCTCCTCCACCTGTAGCTGGTGTGTGGTGAGCGCATACACTTGATTGGCTCTATGTCTCTCTCCTCTCCACCTGTAGCTGGTGTGTGGTGAGCATACACTTGATTGGCTCTATGTCTCTCTCTCCTCTCCACCTGTAGCTAGTGTGGTGAGAGCATACACTTGATTGGCTCTATGACTCTCTCTCCTCTCCACCTGTAGCTGGTGTGTGGTGAGAGCATACACTTGATTGGCTCTATGTCTCTCTCTCCTCTCCACCTGTAGCTGGTGTGTGGTGAGAGCATACTCTTGATTGGCTCTATGTCTCTCTCTCCTCTCCACCTGTAGCTGGTGTGTGGTGAGAGCATACACTTGATTGTCTCTATGACTCTCTCTCCTCTCCACCTGTAGCTGGTGTGTGGTGAGAGCATACACTTGATTGTCTCTATGTCTCTCTCTCCTCTCTACCTGTAGCTGGTGTGTGGTGAGAGCATACACTTGATTGGCTCTATGACTCTCTCTCCTCTCCACCTGTAGCTGGTGTGTGGTGAGCGCACTGGCGCCGTTGTCCTGTTGCAGCCGTCGTATCATCCAAGTGGATGCTGCACACTGGTGGTGGTTGAGGAAAGACTCCCCCACATGATTGTAAAGCGCTTTGCGTGTACACGCAAATAAAGCACTATATAAATACATCATTCATTCATATAGAAAAATGTAATTTACGCATATAATCCAGTGCCCTGACTCCCATGAATGAAGTCAAATTAAGTCCTTGGTTGTAGCATCATCCTGTGAAATGAGAATCATTGTGAACCACAGTTATGATTTCTTGCACTATCAATTAATATCGCAACATAAGCAAATCATAAAAAATGTGTGTGCCACATATTTTAAAGGATAGTAACAGGTAAAGCTGGCAGAGGATCACTGTTAAAAGGAGGCAACCACGTGACCACCACACAACTGTTGACAGCAAGCACATCTTTGCCCTGAAAAGATAGAAACACATAGTGCAGGGTGACATTAAATATTTTTCATAACCCCTGAATTACTAAACACAACAAAAGCTATCAAACTGGCCTGTGAAGCTGCAAGTGCAGCTATGAGCTGAAAGCACTGATTGCCAATCTGGTAAAAAACAAAACAAATGGAAGAATATTCGTAAAAATGCATTCATATCAACCCAATGTCAACAGAAAAACAATGCCTATGAATAGATATTTACTGTTGCCTCTAACTCATCAAAAGCCAAATACCAAAAGTCACTTCTCTTCAATGTTTGAGTTGGGCTCAGCTGAAGTAAATCTTCATTTGGATCTTTGGCTCTATCCAAGACATAAGCCAACTGATAAAATGAAATAGACATTGTTATGTAACTTAGTAAAACATACAAATATTAACAGTAATCCAGATAACAATATTTATGACAATCATTGAAATATGAATAAATTACCAAATTCTGTTGTGCTGTGAGATAGTCAACATCCCATATCCTCCTGCCTGCATTTTCATCTCTTTGGCTTGTCCTTACGCCTTGAACTAGGCCAGATGTGCTAGGACAGTCTTAAGAGAAGATCCATATTTGTAAATTAATTGTTATGTTTTAAGTAAAGCTTGTTTCTAGCTTAAGAAAGCTAGAAAAGTAGTGTACAACCACAAGTAAAAAACAAAACAAAAAAAATTATTGATCTGAACTCCTGATGTGAAAACGGGAGAAGTAGAAAACAAGTATCATATAATATTCCCCAAGATAAAGCAGATCCATTCTGTTAAATGCAGATGTATTATTACTTTTTATTTAGTTTTCTGTCACTCACTGGATTGTATTGTTTCCTCTGCTTCAGTTGGTATCTGTGCAGCTGTGCCTGTAGTAAAACAAAACAACAACAGTACAGATTATACAATAGTAATGCAGACGACCATTCAATGTTAAACTGACAAAATAAACAGCTTAATTAATTTATCCATTACTATCTGACCGTTGGCGTTGTCATTCAGCTGCAGCCGAACATCTTTGCCCACTACTTTCTGGATGCTGGCTTTAGTTTTGGTATTGCATTTTGTGTTGTAGTGGTGTAGAATGTTTCTCATCATGAACATGTGGTGAGAGGGTGTGAGGGTATTCAAAAAAATAGTAATTTTTCCTCATTTCTGCAAATAACTGTTCAGCACACTGGCTGTTAACCCAACCAGCCAGTTCAGGGACAAGTCCAATCCTCCGAAGGGCGTCTCTAGCATCCTTTGTATTCCTCTCATGGAAAATGTCATATAGGGTGTAGTGGTCAGATGACCCAGTGATTGGGTGGCAGTTTGTGTCTGTATCTGTTTTCTTTGTTTTGAGCCAAGGTAAACTGAGCTTTAGCTTTCCCTCACCTGCCAGCTGCAGATTGTCTGTTGTTGCTTCAGCCAGCCGCCCCTCATGTGGACTAAATGGAAATTTTTCTGGCTCCCTCAAATTAGTGTGCGTTGCCAGTCCCCTTGTAAAGTCGTATATGGAAACATTTGGGAAGTGCTTCCAGCTAAGTAAAATGTCCGCATAGTCTCTAGGACTCTCTGCTCTTAAATTAAATTGTATGGAGTATACCACTGCACAGGGGCACATTACAACCGCCCAACCACCTATGGCAAATACATAATTGATGTAATAATAATGTACATAAACAATGTTTAATAACTGCTACAGATGAACTTGTATGCTTGAGCTACAAACATTCATTCTCATGGCAAAATGACTTTTTATAACCGTAGAGTAAAAAGACGCAACTACAGATCTAACTAGGGATGTAACAGTAAGCATATCGTGTATCGAACGGTTCACGGCAAGTTCCAAATAGAAGTGATCATCCCTATCCCCTTGGAGTGGGGACTTTGGAGTTAGCAGGGCACGTGCGAGCCATTATTTAGTCGTTTGGAATGCACTTGGCAAAGGGAGCGATCTAATTTCCTCATTATCACAGGAACATCTATCTGGGATGTTCCTGTGACAATGCAGCATGTTGTCCGTCAGCAGATCACTTCCATTTGGAACTTGCCCATATACCGTTCGATACATGATATGCATACTGTTACACCCCTAGATCTAACTGCATAGTGAAAGATGCATCTTACCTGAAGCTCCCCAGACCTTCTCGAAGATCTTGTCGTAAGATGACCTGTTCCTCATTTCATCCCGCAGTCTTAGGATGAGGTCCATTTTTGAGCCTTTTGAGTCCAAGCCACATTGCTTGCACAATTTTCGAACCATGTCCACCTATTATGTTAACAATAAATACTATTTAGCTTAATTCAAAGTTAATTAATAATCAGTTAAACCAGCCATTACCTTGAGATTAATTAGTGCATCTTGGAGCCTCTCCTCTGTCATTTGAAGATCTGCCATTTCAGTAGCCTGTCTTGGTGCATGAAACTTTTCATGTTCTGTGTTAAAAACGGTGTCATCCCTTCTAGTTTTTGGTCCAATCCAAGGAGCCCAGTTGTTATAACTTGGAACAACCACAAGCGGGTTCTTTCGACCACCTTGAAAAAAATAAAAAAAACTGCATTATTACAAAACATGTTTTTTTTAAACCATGCAGCTGTAATCAATAACAGACAACTCTGAGTAAATACAGGAACAGAAGCAGACATGTTCATAACTTGTGTGAACGCACACTCGAATTTGCTTTCAGTTAAGAATGTTGCCATAGTTAACAATTGTGATTAAGATGAAACAATAGTAGCAACATACAAATTCTATATCACAATACTATCACTGCAATCGTGTGGGGAACAGGCAGGCCCAATACTTTAAGTAAAGAGACATAAGTAAGTAAGTGGCATACTTACAGGTAAGTAAGCCACTGCAAACAATTTCAGATGTCAGAGTCCCAAAACTGTTTGCTATCGACAGTGCCATCAAATTGTGCTGGTGGTGCCTCCATTTCACTTACTGCATATTTAAGTATGGTATTAAAAAATTATTGTCATTTTTCTTTTATTCATCAAAAGCTGTTTGTTCTGTTACTTACCAGGCATATTGAATACACCCTTTCTGTGAAGGTCCATGACCACCACTGGTGGATAGTACCCACATTTGTAGCAAGAATATAAGTAGTTGTGTGAGGTCATGGCTTCAAAGTGCATGTAGGCATGGAGTATACTGGCTTTTTTAGGGAAGGTTTTATTTTCTGTTTGCTCAAGTACTTCAATTGCTCGACTTACAGAATGGTGAGTCTAAGAAAGTATAAATATAGTAAGGCACACATTCAAAAAGTAAGGACAGTAAAACACTACATGTATTCTTACCTGAAGTGATGCATGTAGTACATTACACAAATGAAGGGTGATGAGAATATGATCATTGAAATTGTGAATTCCATCACTCCATTCTTGATATCTATACATCAGCTCACAGTCAGGACATTGTCTGAAGTATGTAGAAAAGCCTAAAAAAAAATAAAGGAAAAGAAACAGTACAATATTGTTATTGATTGCTTTCAATCATCTAGAAAGTTCCCTATGCACTGACTTCTACTTTTTTTAACATTATGGCTAAGATGATATGGATTATATATTTTGACATGTCTCACCATCTACAACACCAGTATAAGTGACAAGTTTGGCATCTGCTGTTATGAGCAGTGGCTCAGTAAGTTGCCCGCACACTCCACGCATGATGTTTCTTTTGGTATCAACTGCCTTGGAAGATCTTGCAAAGACTTGGAACCTGTGATCAAATGCTGGGGTAGCTGGGCAGGAAGAGCTTTTGTTTATTAAATAGTGAACCATCCTTGCCTGCATCATCCGGTGGATATGCTTGTCCTTCATCTTCATTTTTGGATACAGAATCTGTCTCTTGATTATTCACAATCGGATCGGGCCTGATATCACTCACTGTCATGAACAGATGTCGGTCAGTACTAAAAATATGCCATTTTGCAATTGTTTTATGAAGACATGACTGTCTTGCTTTGACACATGGACAGTGCCAGGACTTCTTTTTTTAATCATATGCAGCTATTATCCTACCCAGTCTGCTGTGGTATGAAAGTTTTGGCTCATATGTTGAAATGAACTTTTTGGATGGAGGCTGTAATGATAACATATAATATATATATATATTGTTATAAGGGAAACAGGTCAATTTAGCTCAAAGGGAATCATTAATGATTTTATAGGGAATTTGAACAGACTCACTGTTTCACGGCGATTCACTGAACAAGCCGTATAACAAATTCTGCACTGGATATTAAAATCCCAAAATATAGTGAAAACACTATTAAATAGCACAGTAACAAAATCGACAGATTAAGGCATTAACTTATGAGCACAAAACACAAGATATTTCTCTTTTCAATATAAACAAGACTTTATTTATATAACTCTAAGACATGTAAACTAATCTACACATGAACACAAGCATTCACACATTCACGCGTTGCAGAAAGAGAGAAAGTGAGGAAAGGATTAGATTAAGAGAATGAGAATTTGATATCCCACGTTTACAGCAATATGTGCAATTGCATAAACCTGAACAACCATCAATCACATATTTAACACTCGCATTGACTTTTTCAATGAGGCTAAAATCTATATTAAAATTACACCAGCTCAGCAAGAATCTGGGGTTTGAACTTGAATTGCTTTTGTGTTTAAGGATTCCCTTTTGTCCTCCGTTTTGCAGGAAAGGGTTTCTCCGAAGTCGCTGATTGGCTTAGAGTTCAGGAGTCGTTGAAGTGGGCGTTGGTTCTTGGCTGGTTTTGCAGAGTTTTGGGCTTGTTGTCGTTGGCAAACGTAACTTAGCACACGAACTCAACGGAAAGAAAATAAACTAAAGTAAAAGAATAAAAAGATGTAAAGAGACTAGGTGGCTTTTCTTCTCATCATGGTAACAAGCTGGCTTGTGGGCCAGAGCATATGGCGCTCAAAGAGAGAGTTAGAGAGAGCTTGTAGATGGCATTTTCAAGAGAGAGAGTGTTCAAGAGAGTTCATTTCTCCAGAGAGAGAGAGAGAGAGAGAGAGTTCAAGAGGGTGTCCTAGTATTTAAACTCGGCTTTCAGACACCTCCCAATGGTTATCTTGACCAATTAGATCCTATGCTGGGCTCTGGCTGCTGCTTTGTTGCTCCACCCAATCAATAAATCAACATGTCTTGGAATTTTACATACTCTTGCAAAGTATCCTTTTGGATGTGATTTCTATAACCAGAATATGATACATTTGACAAAAAATCACTTTGAAGAAATGTTTAAAGCTAGAATTATCAAATTCATACATACCAAACATGACATTAACCCTTAAGGCTTAAGCTAGTCAATACTAATTAAAAGCACAACAAACACAATGATTAAAACAAGGATAGTCAAATTTGTGGGTCACATACATAATATGCAGTTATGCATAGAAATTATTAGTTTCATTAACAATGAGAATGAAAGTCTTTTAAGATGATTTTACAGTTTTTGTGACCCAAAGAATTTCAGCCGGATCCTTTGGTTTTAATGTTGCAGGCTGTATTCAGACGGGCTGGCGCTAGGGGTCTGATTTATGACTTCCTGCTGTTGTCTTGTGGAATTCGGCTCCTCATGTTTCAACCATGCTTTGATCGAATCTTTATTTGTCTGATTCGGTCCTTGATATACTACAAGGCCCTCCAACAGTCACCTCAACAGAGAGTGGAACACCTGCATCAGTAGCTAGCTGCCTTTTGTTGGTTTAAGCAGCTTTGCTTCCTCGCATCCCCAAAAACCCTACAAGTAACCATTTCTGTCAGTACCGCCTCATCTAAAATGATGGGTGTAGTGTCTGAGCGGGGACAGAAGAGCAATGACTTGAGATGAATGCACTCATAAGGAACAATCCCACTTCTCACTGCAAATTCAACATGTGTGCTGCATACATCCAATTCACAGGTTATTTTTTGGCTTGCACCCCATGTTTTTTTTGAACATGTACAGGAGAGCATGGCTTAAAGAATGACTTATCAACAGCAAAGATGCAATTTTTGGCATCAATGCATTGGCATGATAGATGTCGCTTTTCTGTAATATCTGTTACCCTTTGCCTGTGTCTTCGGTTGATATGAACCAGCAAGTTCTTTTGATTTATTTTGATGCCACAATGTGTGCAAGTCACCGTGACTTGCTGCCGGACACACTCTTTTTATTGACAATGATGCTGGGGATGGTTCTGGTGCTGCTGATGCTGGGGATGGAGGTGGCGGTGCTGATGGTGGGGATGGCGGTGCTGGGAATGGAGGTGGCAGTGCTGATGCTGGGGATGGAGGTGCTGATGGTGGGGATGGCGGTGCTGGGGATGGAGGTGGCAGTGCTGATGTTGGGGATGGAGGTGGCGGTGCTGATGGTGGGGATGGCGGTGCTGGGGATGGAGGTGGCAGTGCTGATGCTGGGGATGGAGGTGGAGGTGCTGCTGCTGGAGGTGGCGGTGCTGATGCTGGGGATGGAGGTGGTGCTGCTGATGCTGGTGATGAAGGTGGTGCTGCTGATGCTGGGGATGGAGGTTGTCCAGATGCTGAATTTATACACATTTTAAAATGTGTGATAAGACTGTCACGTCTAATTATAGTTGATGCACAGTAAAAGCAGTGAAAATGTGGTGATTGCCTGCACTTTAGACCACACTTGATGATGATAAAATCTAAACCGTAGAAAGAATAAATCAGCACAATTGTCTTGTTTACATGTTTAATACAGTGCATCGTCTATGCTGAGGTTTTGTGATTTAACACCTTGCTCAAGATCACAACAACATTAAGATCTTTTTTTTTTACCACATTCCCAAACACTACGGCTAGTTTTATTCTAGCTGTTTTTCTTTTATCAACACTTGAATGTAGGTAGGCTAGGTTTCATAAAAAATGCTAAATTTTGAGCAAAAAGCTGAGACAATCCCATTCTTATCAAATACTACATCTGGATCATATTCAGTAATATTATCAAAGTAAAGATGCAGTAGATGGCTTCCATCAGTAGCTTCACAGGCCTTTAACACTTTCTGACCAACATTTCACTCGGTAACATTAGGCAGTTTTCATTTATAATGAATGATGGCTTGGTGTAAGGGGGGGGGGTAATAGAAGAGACAGGACTTAGGCTACTAATAACCTGTACAAGGGGACAACAGTTGCTAGAACTGCTCTAATCCTTTACCGAGAGGGAAGATGTCAAATAACTAAAATAAGGTAACGGTCAAATTTAAATGTCCTAATGGCTTAAGGAAACTTAAACTAAAAGAAAAAATGTATTTTATAAAAAATACAAATAAAATAAACTAATTGATTTAATTAAATCCTTAGCTGAACTGGTACATTCAAGCTAAACAAGGGGTAAATACAGGACTTGCGCTGCTGTAAACATGCATGGGAACTCACGCGCAGTCAGTTGTGACGCATCGCATACAACTTATTTCACAAATCAAAACAGCACATTCACTTCACAGACAATGGCAGTTACTAGTTAGCTAGGCTAGAATTACACCATTAATTTGCTTTTCAATTGAATCATTTCACTGACTGCAATTATACGCAAAGGTTACAAGAAGGCTTTAACTCTGGGAGATTAGGAGCATTGCTCAAATCACCATTTAATTAAAAATCCTGTAGCAAGATATCTTCGTTGCCCAGGTTTAATATCAAGGCAAGTGGGTTTTTTTCGCCAAGCAGATACATTTCTGCAGCTAATCTGAGATTTGTTCATCAGAACAAATTTACACATTTAAAGCTGAAATGGGTATGTCTTCGCCCAAGATCAGATTAATTTAGTCTGGTACCATCTATACAGACTGTTTATATGTGACTTCTTCGTCAGAGAAGGCTTACGCTCTACTAATAACAGAAATTAGAATTTCTTTGCTAATATCAGGTTAGTTCCTTATCAAACTATTTTAAACACGTTCTGTAGCATTGATACACTTTCTACTGCTCGTAGCGAGGTGCAATCAAGCTATAGTCTATCTGATTTGATCAGAAACTGCATGTGTAAGACATCAATAAAATGTATGGGACAAACACACAAGTTTGATACAGAGTCCGCCTGCAAATAATGTTTAAACTAGTGCCCGCATTCTCCACCATTTCTGTAGCAAATCAAATGGGAATTGTATATAAATAATTACAATTAATTACTGTAGAGAAAGTAGTAAGGATCAAAAATCATAAAGGGACATTATTTTACAAGGCAGAATCAGAAATTCATGTAATTTGTGCACAAGAGTTTTAATAACTAACAAACAAACACACAATCACCCGTACATGGGGAAAGAGCAAACGAGTTGATGGATGAAACCCTCAGGAAACCAGAGAATGAAGCTATGAAAAGAGTCAGTTATCCACCTGAATAAAACCATCAGTGCCGTTTATATTGGGGTCTAAATCTTATACTAAACCTCTGTTTCGTTTAGGTAAATGTACAATACTTGCTTTGCGTTTGGTCGTTGAACGAGTGCCCGGATGCAGTCTCAGATGAAAGTTCTGATGGTTTGAAGGTTTGGTGGTGTTGGAGCTGTGTTTGAAGAGTGATGAACTCCAAAATATGTTATTCTGGCTCAGTGGTAATTGGGAGTTTCTTCCCAGGTAGAAAGGGAAAAAGAGCTAAGAAAGAGATCTGCTGAGATCCGAGGATCCTTGGTTGAATGAAAAATCAAGCACCAGGTGTTCAGCTGCTTTCTGCAGACCAGTCAAGTTCTTCCACACTGACTGGGTCATCATTTCTCTTTGATCCTTGTCTTATACACAGAGACACTGTCATGTTAGAATAGAAAAGGGTTCTGTCCAAACTGTTGCTATAAAATTTGATTCCCTAGAATATCATTATATGCTTAAACATTAAGATTTGTACAATATCATTGTAATAATATTATTACTTGCCTATAAAGCCCTAAATGATTTAGCTCCTGCGTACCTAACTAATCTTTTATCACGCTACAATCCAACCCGCTCCCTTAGGTCGCAAAACTCTGGACTCTTGGTAGTACCTAGGATAGCAAAGTCCACAAAAGGAGGTAGAACTTTTTCATATCTGGCTCCTAAACTATGTAATAGCCTTCCTGAAAACGTTCGGGGTTCAGACACACTCTCTCTGTTTAAATCTAGATTAAAGACGCATCTCTTTAGCCAAGCATTCATATAATGCATCTCACAATCTTGTACTGCCAGTCTATCTGAACAAATGCACATTATTATGCTTTAGCTTGGGTTATACTGATAATTTCATCCAGGGTTATTCCTGGATGGAACAACTGCTACGCTAATTGTCTTACTGTTTCTATGTTACTGCCACGGAATTACACAAGCTTCAGTCTGGATCCTACCCTTAAACGATAGAGATGACCGAACACCTGAGAAGAGACGATGACAACCCCGGATCCGTTCCAGTCCCTACCCGGATCCGCTAATAAAGCGGTTCATCCAGCCCGGATCCGATCCGGACCCGTTCATGAAGTAGCTCATCCGGCGCAGATCCGATCCGGACCCGTTCATGAAGTAGCTCATCCGGCGCGGATCCGATCCGGACCCGTTCATGAAGTAGCTCATCCGGCGCGGATCCAATCCGGACCTGTTCATTAGTGGACCATTCGGTCGTACCCCTCATTCAAAACTACTAATCTGGTAAACTAGCTACAAAAATATTTCAAATCTAACAGACCAAACATTAAATAGACTAGATTGCTCTATAAAAGCTTGAATATAAAATGTCTGCCTTTATTAATATTAATAAAACATTAAATCATGCAAAAAATTGTAATCTAAATTCATCCTTTTAGCCAGTCACAATAGAACTATACAAATAGTTAATTACAGACTGTAAATATATTCACAGTAATTACCTATTTTCATAGTTGTATTATGTATACATTGAATAGGTATTACAGAAAAATAAAATGCCACGAAAAATTGTACCAAGAACATTGTTTTATTTAATAAAACATTTTACTTAATGAAAAAGAATAAAAACAAATACAGAAATATTAAGATTCTTTGCTGAATATAATTTTACTTTTAAACGAACATCTCATAGAGGCTACTGTTGGGTCAAGGTGTTGACAGTGGGGCGACTCCTTGAGCTTCCCCTATCTGCTGCCAGGTTGAACCACCGTATCACGTGTTTAACAAAGTCCTCAGTGGCAGCACGGAGACTTGGTTGTTTCTCACAGCACCTGTAATACAAAAGCAGATTTACATTTAAAGATTTCATGAAATATCATTAAAGCTACCATTTTATAAAAAAGGACACACATAACCACTGCCTTTAAAACAAAAATGTACAATATGATGTATATACGGGTAGGTACACTATGTAACTTTTGGTACCCTAGCGGTTAAAAAAAAAAGTGCATGAATCTTGTGGAAGAACATTGTAACCGGAGCGCCCCTTCCGGTGGCGCTGCTGAGTTCAGTCGCCTGTGAATTAGCTCCGCTCAAAATTGTGCTTTTATGTGTGTTTCTTTACCTATTTTTATTTTTTTTACTTCTCTTTTGATACGTGTATCGTCTGCAATGATTATGTACGACAGAAGAACAATTTTGGACATTGGACAACGCTACACTAACCTGATTCAGAACACTTTATCCACGGACCCAGCGTGGCCATTGGAGATACTCCGGAACAACGTGTTGAACAACGACCACCTGAACAACCGCAGGAGGCGAAGGAAACACCGCGGGAGACGTGCTGGAATACGCAACAGACTGAGGAAAAGGGCTCACAGCCCTCCTCTACCAAGTATTCTGCTCGCTAATGTCCAATCCTTGGAGAATAAGAGGGACGATCTTAGAGCCAGGATAAGTTTCCAACGGGACATTAGAGACTGTAACATCTTTTGTTTGACTGAAACATGGCTCACGCCAATGGTCCCGGACACCGCTGTAACGCCGTCTGATAACTTCTCTGTTTTACGGATGGACAGATCAGCCGAGGCCGGAAAAAACAAAGGTGGTGGAGTGTGTTTCCTTATTAACAAGAAATGGTGTGACCCCAGGAATATCTCCATTCTGTCGCGTTCCTGTTTGCCTCATCTGGAGCATCTCTCCATTATCTGCCGCCTTCTATCTGCCCCGAATTTACATCGATCCTCGTGTTCGCCGCTTATATTCCTCCACAAGCAGACACTAGCGTGGCTTTGTCCAATCTCCACGATGAAATCAGCGGATATATCAACAAACATCCCAACGCTGCATGTATCATCGCTGGGGACTTTAACAAGGCCAACCTCAAGAAAGTCCTGCCGAACTTTCATCAACATATATCCTGTCCAACCAGAGGACTGAATACACTGGATCACTGCTACACTCCGCTCAATAACGCCTACAAAGCCCACTCACTGCCGGCTTTTGGCAAATCAGATCATGTCGCCATCTTTCTCACACAAACAAAGGATCGTTCGCGAACCGGAGGTGGAGAGGGAAGTGACGCGCTGGTCCTCCCACTCTGAAGCTATGCTGCAGGCGTCTCTTGATGACGTCGACTGGGACATGTTCCGGGCGAGTTCATCTGACGCCAGCGAATTCACGGATGTAGCATTAAGCTTCGTAAACACGCTAACCGAGCAAGCCACTGAAACGGTAACAATAAGGACATTTACTAATCAGAAACAGTGGGTGGACAGATCAATCCATGATGCGGTTAACCATCGCACTGCCGCATACAATGTCGGTCTGTTGTCAGGAAACATGAGCGAGTACAAAACATCGTGCTACGCTCTCCGGCGTGCAATACGAGCCGCTAAGCACCGGTACAGTGAGAAAATTGAGTCACATTTCCAGCTCAATGACTCTCGACGCATGTGGCAGGGACTGAAGACCATCTGTTCCTCTGGAAATAACTCCTCCGCAGAGGTGAGAGCAGATCCGTTACTGGCCGAAGAGCTAAACACCTTCTACGGCCGCTTTGACTGCAATGGCGGCGCAAATCTGCCGATCAGCACGTCAGAAAGCAGCAGACAGAGCAGCAATGATTATGCTATCACCTTTTCAGAGGACGACGTTCGGAGGGAACTAAAGAGAGTGAACATCAGGAAAGCAACAGGACCTGATGGGATTACTGGCCGCGTTCTGAGGTCCTGTGCTGATCAGCTTGCTGGTTTGTTTTCTTCCATATTTAATGAGTCCCTTGCTACCTCTGTTGCCCACCTCCTTTAAAAAATCTGTCATAATCCCTGTGCCTAAGAACAGTAAACCCTCTTGCCTGAATGACTATCGTCCAGTTGCCCTCACATCGACGGTCATGAAGGTTTTGAGAACTTTTAAAGAAACACATTTGCTCCTCCATCCCTGCTACTTTGGACCCTCTTCAGTTTGCCTATCGGCCAAATAGGTCTACTGATGATGCCATCTCCCAGGTACTGCACTCCTCACTCACATCGACAGCAAAATGGCAACTATGTCAGGCTGCTATTCATAGACTACAGCTCAGCTTTCAACACTATAGTCCCCACCAAGCTGGCTGTTAAACTCTCAGACCTTGGCCTAAACACCTCACTTTGTGACTGGATTCAAGATTTCCTCACCGCCAGACCACAAGTGGTGAAAGTCGGCCAGTTCACCTCCAACTCCATCACCCTGAACATAGGAGCCCCACAGGGCTGTGTCCTGAGCCCCTGCTATACTCTCTATACACCCACGACTGCGTCCTCTCACAGCTCCACCTCTATTGTCAAATTTGCGGATGATACTGTGGTTCTGGGCCTCATCAACAACGATGACGAGGCCGCATACTTGGATGAGGTGGAGACTCACATCATGGTGCCAGGACAACTGTCTCTCTCTGAAGCGTGAGCAAAACTAAGAGCTGATTGTGGACTTCAGGAAGAGACAGCAGCAGCCCCTACACTCCTCTTATGATCAGCGGGACCCCTGTGGAGAGGGTGAGTAGCTTCAAGTACCTCGGTGTGAACATCTCCGATGACCTGACTTGGACTACACATTCAAACACAGGTTAAGAAAGCCAGGCAAAGACTGTACCATCTCGACAGCTGAGGAAATTCAGGGTCTCACCAGCTATCCTGAAAACTTTCTATTCAGGGGCCATAGAAAGTGTTCTGACTCAGTGCATCTCAGTGTGGTATAATAATGCCACAAACCAGGACTGCAAAGCTCTGCAGAGAGTCGTGCGCTTAGCTGAGCGCATCTCAGGGTCTGCTCTCCCCTCTCTGCAGGCCATCTACATCAAACGCTGTAAAAGCAGACCATCTTTTCTGTTTACTGCCATCTGGCAAGCGCTTCAGGAGCATGATGGCAAAGACTGAGAGACTGAGGAGGAGCTTCTTCCCTCAGGCCATCAGGCTCCTAAACTCAAACTCAGTCTCATAAACACTTACAAGACCCATTGTTAACTGTAAATATTCTCATCATTGCTGCTCTATGTACAATACCCTGAACAACCCGTCTGCACATCCCTCTTATTCACACTACTATTTATTAAGTCCCAGTACACTGTTTTTCTTTTTTGTACATCTTATTGTTTTTTGCACATCTTGTTGTTTTTTGCACATCTTATTGTTTTGCACTTTTTTTATTTCATTGCACATTTTACTCTTATTTCTCTTTTTCTTACCATATGTATGCCCTTGTGTTATGTTACTTTATATAGGTTTCAAGGTTTCAAGGTTTCTTTATTTGTCACATGATAAATTATACAGGGTATAATCAAAAGTGAAATGTAGGTCAAATCAGGTCCGCTCAGTGGACAGTGCAAAGAATAAAAATAAAATAAAAAATAAAATCAAAATTAAATTATATAAAAGTAACACCACACAAGAGTATATATATATATCTAGGTAAAAAAAGAAATAAGAAGTAAAATGTGCAATAGAATAAAGAAAAGTGCAAAACAGTAAAACAGTAATGTGCAAAACAAATTGGATGTGCAAAAACATTATATGGGACTTAATAAATATTAGTATAAACAGGAGGGATGAGAGGGATGTGCAACGGGTTGTACTGGGTATGCACACATAGCGGCAATATGGATGATGAGAATATGAATGTTTTTGTTATTTTTTACAGATAATAATGAGTCTTGTGAAAGTTTATGGAACTGAGTTTGTGTTAAGGAGCCTGATGGCCTGAGGGAAGAAGCTCTTCCTCAGTCTCTCTGTCTTTGCCATCAAGCTCCTGTAGCGCCTGCCAGATGGCAGTAAACGGAAAAGATGGTTACCGTGGTTTGAGTCTTTGGTGATTTTAGCAGCTCTGCTTCTGCAGCGTTTGAGGTAGATGCCCTGCAGAGAGGGGAGTGTAGATCCTGAGATGCGCTCAGCTAAGCGCACGACTCTCTGCAGAGCTTTGTAGTCCTGGTTTGTGGCATTATTATACCACACTGAGATGCACTGAGTCAGAACACTTTCTATGGCCCCTGAATAGAAAGTTTTCAGGATAGCTGGTGAGACCCTGAATTTCCCTCAGCTGTCGCAGATGGTACAGTCTTTGCCTGGCTTTCTTAACCTGAGTTTGAATGTGTGTAGTCCATGTCAGGTCCTCGGAGATGTTTACACCGAGGTACTTGAAGCTGCTCACCCTCCACAGGGGTCCCACTGATCATAAGAGGAGTGTAGGCTGCTGCTGTCTCTTCCTGAAGTCCACGATCAGCTCCTTGGTTTTGCTCACGCTCAGAGAGAGGCAGTTGTCCTGGCACCATGATGTAAGTCTCTCCACCTCATCCAAGTATGCGGT
Organism: Gymnocypris eckloni scoliostomus; assembly: GCA_027564155.1. Taxonomy (NCBI): domain Eukaryota; kingdom Metazoa; phylum Chordata; class Actinopteri; order Cypriniformes; family Cyprinidae; genus Gymnocypris; species Gymnocypris eckloni. The sequence goes on from CM050422.1 coordinate 33,700,608, forward strand.
CTCGCCATCGTTGTTAATGAGGCCCAGGACCACAGTATCATCAGCAAATTTAATGATAGATGTGGAGCTGTGAGAGGACACGCGAGTCGTGTGTGTAGAGAGAGTATAGCAGGGGGTTTCAGGACACAGCCCTGTGGGGCTCCTATGTTCAGGGTGATTGAGTTGAGGTGAACTGGCCGACTTTCACCACTTGTGGTCTGGCGGTGAGGAAATCTTGAATCAGTCACAAAGTGAAGTGTTAAGGCCGAGGTCTGAGAGTTTGACAGCCAGCTTGGTGGGGACTATAGTGTTGAAAGCTGAGCTATAGTCGATGAATAGCAGCCTGACATAGTTGCCATTTTTGCTGTCGAGAGGGAGGAGTGCAGAGATGGCATCATCAGTAGACCTATTTGGCCAGAGGGTCCAAAGTAGCAGGGATGGAGGAGCAAATGTGTTTCTTCAAAACCTTCATGACTGTGTCATTCAGGCAAGAGGGTTTACTGTTCTTAGGCACAGGGACTTGTATTCTTATACAAACTTGTATTCTTATACAAACTTGTATTCTTATTATTTTGCACTGTCCACTGAGCGGACCTGATTCGATTTCATTTGACTTCTAATTATACCCTGTATAACTATTATGTGACAAATAAAGAAACCTTGAACCTTGAGCTACTTCTCTCTGTTTATTTGTAAGATGAGTCACGCAGAGGTTATTATTAGCTCTTTTCCACTTCCTTTTACAGTTATTTCCACATTTATTGCTTTTGGATTTATTATAAAATGACTATTATTAAAATTTTTGCAGTTTTGTGGTTCTTAAGTATAAAGTATAGCGAATGTAGGAAAAAATGGGCGAATTCCAAATGGAAGTGAGCATCCTATGCCCTACTCCCTTCGAAGGGCAGAGCCCTTGAAGTGTGTTCTTTGAAGGGTGTAGGGCATTACTGTCTCATATAAGCCTTTGGAACTCCCTTGGCGAAGGGAATGAAGGACAAAATGTTACCTTGACAACGCTGTGCGTGCAGCATTCAGCGCTCCAACAGTTGTTGCTTTACGGTCTATGGTTGTAGCAAATAAATCTTTCTTGTTATTATTTTATTCAAATACTATTTAATTGTGTCTTATTTACTATTAAACTTTTTCAAATTATACTTGCTTACAATACAGTCTTAAATCATATTTCTTTCACTGAGGAAAATATTTTTTATTACATGAAAATAAAAACAAATTCAATTAGCTTATTAGGGACCGAGCACCGATGGTGCAGAGGACCCTATTGAATCTGCTCCGTTTATTAGGGACCGAGCACCGATGGTGCGAGGACCCTATTGAATCTGCTCCGTTTATTATTCTTATTATTCTTCTTCTTCTTCTTCTTCTTCTCCAAACTTAATCGCATTTTAGAGGGCCTAAACATGCTCGAAAAGTCAGGAAACTTTGCACACGCGTCAGAACTGGTGAAAATTTACGTCTGATATGGGATTCAGAAGTAGGTGTGGCAAAATGGCTCGACAGCGCCACCTATAAATATTCAGCGGAGTGCGCCTCGAGCTACGCTTTCACGATGTACGAAAATCGGTACACTTATGTAACTTAACAATACCTACAAAAGTCTCCGGTACGAAATCAGAAACCCAACAGGAAGTCGGCTATTTTGAATTTTCTCGTCATATTTTGTGTCATTTTGCCATTTTCAGGTGTCATACTTTAACGAACTCCTCCCAGAGATTTATTCGGATGAACACCAAAATTGGTCATTGTAATCTAAAGCCTTTTGTGACGTTAAATTGCGAAGATCTAGAGTTTTCATTGAGGGCGTGTCCGTGGCGTCCTGTCAAATTTTGATGTTTCGCCATGAAACAGGAAGTTGTTATATCTCAGGCATGCTATGTCCGATCTACACCAAACTTCATATGTTTGATAAGAATCCTGACCTGAAGAGATCTAAGTGACCATATTCAGTTATAGTCATAGCGCCACCTGCTGGCAACAGGAAGTGACATGTTTTACTCTGTAACTAACTCCTCCTAGAGATTTAATGACATCAACATAATATTTAGGTCAGTCTAACCTAAAGGCCTTTGTGATGTTAAATTGCGAAGATCTAGAGTTTTCGTTAAAGGGCGTGTCCATGGCGGCATCACAAATTTTGATGTCTCGCCATGTGAATAAAAGTTGTTGTAACTCAGCCATACAATGTCCGATCTGCCCCAGACTTCACACGCTCGATAAGAATCCAGACCTGAACACATCTAAATACCTGAATATTTTCATTATATATAGAGCGCCACCTGCTGGCAACAGGAAATGACTTCTTTTACACTATCTTAAACATGCAATGTCCAATCTGCACCAAACTTCACACTTTTAATAAAAATATTGGTCTGAAGATATCTAAGTGCCAATGTTCAGTTAAAGATATAGCGCCACCTGCTGGCAACAGCAAATTACTTCTTTTAAACTAACTTAAGCATTCAATGTCCAATCTGCACCAAAATTCACGTATTTGGTAAGAGCCCTGACCTGAAGATATCTAAAGGCCAAAATTCAGATATAATCATAGCGCCACCTGCTGACAACAGGATATATCATGCTTTACACTATCTCAAACATACCATGTTCAATCTGCATCAAACTTCATATGTTTGATAAAAGTATTGGTCTGAAGACATCTACATGCCAATGTTTAGTTATAGACATAGCGCCACCTGGTGGCTACAGGAAATTACTTGTTTTACACCAACTTAAACATGCATTGTCCAATCTGCACCAAACTTCACACATTTGGTAAGATTCCTGGCCTGAAGACATCTAAAGGCCAATATTCAGATGTAATCATAGCGCCACCTGTTGACAACAGGATGTGTCAGGCTTTACACTAACTCAAACATACTATGTTCAATCTGCACCAAACTTCATATGTTTGATAAAAGTGCTAGACTGAAGACATCTACATGTTAATGTTCAGTTATAGACATAGCGCCACCAGCTGGCAGCAGGTTTGACGCATATAAATGACTATTACACATTCCTCTATATTTACCTTTAAATGCATATTGCTCACCGCTCCCTGTCTTTCTGAAGCCACCGGTTGGCGGTGCTGGGTGCGAGGTCCCTTCCATCGCTGCTTGCAGCTTTAATTATTATTATTATTATTCTTCTTCTCCAAACTTAATCGCATTTTAGAGGGCCTAAACATGCTCGAAAAGTCAGGAAACTTTGCACACGCATCAGAACTGGTGAAAATTTACGCTGATATGGGTTTCAGGAGTAGGTGTGGCAAAATGGCTCGACAGCGCCACCTATAAATATTTAGCAGAGTGCGCCTCGAGCTACGCTTTCACGTACATGAATCGGTACACTCATGTAACATAACAATACCTACAAAAGTCTCCTGAACGAAATCCGAAACCCAACAGGAAGTCGGTTATTTTGAATTTTCTCGTCATATTTAGTGACATTTTGCCATTTGCAGGTGTCATACTTTCGAACTCCTCCCAGAGATTTAATCGGATGAACACCAAAATTGGTCATTGCAATCTAAAGCCCTTTGTGACGTTAAATTGCGAAGATCTAGAGTTTTCATCGGAGGGCGTGTCCGTGGCGTCCTCTCAAACAGGAAGTTGTTATAACTCAGGCATGCTATGTCCGATCTGCACCAAACTTCACATGTTTGATAAGACTCCTGTTATGAAGAGATCTACATAACCATATTCAGTTATAGTAATAGCGCCACCTGCTGGCAACAGGAAGTGACATGTTTTACTCTGTAACTAACTCCTCCTACAAATTTAATGACATCAACATAATATTTAGGTCAGTCTAACCTAAAGGCCTTTGTGATGTTAAATTGCGAAGATCTAGAGTTTTCATGGGAGGGCGTGTCCGTGGCGTCCTGTCAAATTTCGATGTCTCGCCATGGGAATAAATGTTGTTGTAACTCAGCCATACAATGTTCGATCTGCCCCAGACTTCACATGTTCGATAAGAATCCAGGCCTGAACACATCTGAATATGTGTTTCAGAAGTAGGTGTGGCAAAATGGCTCGACAGCGCCACCTATACTGATTCAGCGGAGAGCCCTCAGGCTACGCTTTCACGTACATGTATGAAAATCGGTACACTCATGTAACATAACAATACCTACAAAAAGTCTCCTGAACGAAATCCGAAACCCAACAGGAAGTCGGTTATTTTGAATTTTCTCGTCATATTTAGTGACATTTTGCCATTTGCAGGTGTCATACTTTAACGAACTCCTCCCAGAGATTTATTCGCATGAACACCAAAATTGGTCATTGCAATCTAAAGCCCTTTGAGACGTTAAATTGCGAAGATCTAGAGTTTTCATTGGAGGGCGGTCCGTGGCGTCCTGTCAAATTTCGATGTTTCGCCATGAAACAGGAAGTTGTTATAACTCAGGCATGCAATGTCCGATGTGCACCAAAATTCCCATGTTTGATAAGACTCCTGACCTGAAGAGATCTAGGTGACCACATTCATATAATTTCATAGCGCCACCTGCTGGCAACAGGAAGTGATATGTTTTACTCTGCAACTAACTCCTCCTAGAAATGTAATGACATCAACATAATTTTTAGTTCAGTCTAATCTAAAGGCCTTTGTGATGTTAATTTGCGAAGAGCTTGAGCTAATGGGCGTGTCCATGGCAGCGTGACAAAATTCGATATCTCGCCATGGGAATAGAAGCTGTTGTTACTCAGCCATAAAATGTCCGATCTGCCCCAAACTTCACATGGTTGATAAGAGCCATGGCCTGAAGACATCTACGTGCTAATGTTTAGTTATAGACATAGCGCCACCTGCTGGCTACAGGAAATTGCTTGTTTTACACTAACTTAAACATGCAATGTTCAATCTGCCCCAAATTTCATATGTTTGATAATAGTACTGGTTTGAAGACATCTAAATGCCAATGTTCAGTTATGGACATAGCGCCACCAGCTGGCAGCAGGTTTGGAACTTATAAATGACTTTGACGTATTCCTCTATATTTACCTTTTTAAATGCATATTGCTCACTGTTCCCTGTCATTCTGAAGCCACCGGTTGGCGGTGCCGGGTGCGAGGTCCCTTCCATCGCTGCTTGCAGCTTTAATTCTACTTACTTTTGTATGTAAACTCGAAATAAACCCCAACTTTGCTTTAAAATGCATCGCAAGATCTCCTAACAGATCACATGATCACAAACAGAAATCACTTCGCTAATGGACTTCTGGAAGGGCCCTTCGTGAAGGGATTAATTTGTTCACTCGCTTGGAACGCCCCTACAAATGGCATCCTTCCAAAGTGCCCTTCAAGGCGCAAAAAAACGCTTGAATTCACCCAAAATCACATGCCATTTAGATGAAGGAAACATTTAAAAAATAAACAAATGCAAATCCCAACAGCATAGCAGGTTAATTATTTGACTATTTTTAACTAGCTTACTCCTTGAAAATACAAAGCATTTAAATAAGTTAATTATTAACACATTAGTAACAATTAATTAATACATATTATATGTAAACATTGCAATAAAAAACATCTACACATTTTTATTTTTTATTTTAATAAAAAAAACAAAATTAAACATTGCTTTTAAGAGGACACATAAAAAGCACATGATGAAGCTGCTAAACATATTCAGTCAACATAGACTTGATTTTGGCAAAGAATGAATTTGCATTTTCATTCAGACCAATGCGAAAATCAAGTTTTCCAGGTCTGTCGCAACAAGTGGGCGGACAATATGAAATCCTAGGGATTCGCTTTAAAACAACTTGTTTCAATGATTCAGAGTCTACTTTTTGAGAGACAATAACTTTATACACAGTGCTCTTTCAGATTTAAAACTAAGTACCGTTTTCATTAGAAATATACTTGAGTTAAAGTAAAAGTTACATTACATTTACTTACACAGGAGAAATGTCCTGGACTCCATCTGTTTGAAGGACTTTTTCCCATTCATGCCCTTCCAGTTGATCCTCCTCCCAACATCATCATGGAACATGCGGGAAAGAATGTTCCATGTGACACGTTTTGTGTCATGGCCCCCAATAGTTGCCAGGGAGGAAATCTAAAATGTAACAAAAATGTTGTCAATGTTGCCACAAACCAGGACTGCAAAGCTCTGCAGAGAGTCGTGCGCTTAGCTGAGCGCATCTCAGGGTCTGCTCTCCCTCTCTGCAGGCCATCTACATCAAACGCCAGCAGAGACCATCTTTTCAGTTTACGTCATCTGGCAGCGCCTTGAGCATGATGGCAAAGACTGAGAGCGAGGAGCCAGGCCATCAGGCTCTAAACTCAAACTCAGTCTCATAAACACTTACAAGACCCATTGTTAACTGTAAATATTCTCATCATTGCTGCTCTATGTACAATACCCTGAACAATGCACATCCTCTTATTCACACTACTATTTATTAAGTCCCAGTACACTGTTTTTCTTTTGTACATCTTATTGTTTTTTGCATCTTGTTGGTTTTGCATCTTATTGTTTTGCACTTTTTATTTCATTGCACATTTTACTCTTTTCTCTTTTCTTACCATATGTATGCCCTTGTGTTATGTTACTTTATATAGGTTTCAAGGTTTCTTTATTTGTCACATGATAAATTATACAGGGTATAATCAAAAGTGAAATGTAGGTCAAATCAGGTCCGCTCAGTGGACAGTGCAAAGAATAAAAATAAAATAAAAAATAAAATCAAAATTAAATTATATACAAGTAACACCACACAAGAGTATATATATATATCTAGGTAAAAAAGAAATAAGTAAAATGTGCAATAGAATAAAGAAAAGTGCAAAACAGTAAAACAGTAATGTGCAAAACAAATTGGATGTGCAAAAACATTATATGGGACTTAATAAATATTAGTATAAACAGGAGGGATGAGAGGGATGTGCAACGGTTGTACTGGGTATGCACATATAGCGGCAATATGGATGATGAGAATATGAATGTTTTGTTATTTTTACAGATAATAATGAGTCTTGTGAAAGTTTATGGAACTGAGTTTGTGTTAAGGAGCCTGATGGCCTGAGGGAAGAAGCTCTTCCTCAGTCTCTCTGTCTTTGCCATCAAGCTCCTGTAGCGCCTGCCAGATGGCAGTAAACGGAAAAGATGGTTACCGGGGGTTTGAGTCTTTGATGATTTTAGCAGCTCTGCTTCTGCAGCGTTTGAGGTAGATGCCCTGCAGAGAGGGGAGTGTAGATCCTGAGATGCGCTCAGCTAAGCGCCGCGACTCTCTGCAGAGCTTTGCAGTCCTGGTTTGTGGCATTATTATACCACACTGAGATGCACTGAGTCAGAACACTTTCTATGGCCCCTGAATAGAAAGTTTTCAGGATAGCTGGTGAGACCCTGAATTTCCTCAGCTGTCGATGGTACAGTCTTTGCCTGGCTTTCTTAACCTGTGTTTGAATGTGTAGTCCATGTCAGGTCCTCTGAGATGTTTACACCGAGGTACTTGAAGCTGCTCACCCTCTCCACAGGGGTCCCACTGATCACAAGAGGAGTGTAGGGCTGCTGCTGTCTCTTCCTGAAGTCCACGATCAGCTCCTTGGTTTTGCTCACGTTCAGAGAGAGGCAGTTGTCCTGGCACCATGATGTAAGTCTCTCCACCTCATCCAAGTATGCGGTCGTCATCGTTGTTAATGAGGCCCAGGACCACAGTATCATCAGCAAATTTAATGATAGATGTGGAGCTGTGAGAGGACACGCAGTCGTGGGTGTAGAGAGAGTATAGCAGGGGCTCAGGACACAGCCCTGTGGGGCTCCTATGTTCAGGGTGATTGAGTTGGAGGTGAACTGGCCGACTTTCACCACTTGTGGTCTGGCGGTGAGGAAATCTTGAATCCAGTCACAAAGTGAAGTGTTTAGGCCGAGGTCTGAGAGTTTGACAGCCAGCTTGGTGGGGACTATAGTGTTGAAAGCTGAGCTATAGTCGATGAATAGCAGCCTGACATAGTTGCCATTTTGCTGTCGATGTGAGTGAGGGAGGAGTGCAGTACCTGGGAGATGGCATCATCAGTAGACCTATTTGGCCGATAGGCAAACTGAAGAGGGTCCAAAGTAGCAGGGATGGAGGAGCAAATGTGTTTCTAAAAGTTTCAAAACCTTCATGACTGTAATGTAAGGGCAACTGGACGATAGTCATTCAGGCAAGAGGGTTTACTGTTCTTAGGCACAGGGACTTGTATTCTTATACAAACTTGTATTCTTATACAAACTTGTATTCTTATTATTTTGCACTGTCCACTGAGCGGACCTGATTCGATTTCATTTGACTTCAATTATACCCTGTATAACTATTATGTGACAAATAAAGAAACCTTGAACCTTGAGCTACTTCTCTCTGTTTATTTGTAAGATGAGTCAACGCAGAGGTTATTATTAGCTCTTTTCCACTTCCTTACAGTTATTTCCACATTTATTGCTTTTGGATTTATTATAAAATGACTATTATTAAAATTTTTGCAGTTTTGTGGTTCTTAAGTATAAAGTATAGCGAAAATGTAGGAAAAATGGGCTAATTCCAAATGGAAGTGAGCATCCTATGCCCTACTCCTTCAAGGGCAGAGCCCTTGAAGTGTGTTCTTTGAAGGGTGTAGGGCATTACTGTCTCATATAAGCCTTTGAACTCCCTTGGCGAAGGGAATGAAGGACAAAATATTACCTTGACAACGCTGTGCGTGCAGCATTCAGCGTCCAACAGTTGTTGCTTTACGGTCTATGGTTGTAGCAAATAAATCTTTCTTGTTATTATTTTATTCAAATACTATTTAATTGTGTCTTATTTACTATTAAACTTTTTCAAATTATACTTGCTTACAATACAGTCTTAAATCATATTTCTTTCACTGAGGAAAATATTTTTATTACATGAAAATAAAAACAAATTCAATTAGCTTATTCTACTTACTTTTGTATGTAAACTCGAAATAAACCCCAACTTTGCTTTTAAAATGCATCGCAAGATCTCCTAACAGATCACATGATCACAAACGGAAATCACTTCGCTAATGGATTCTGGAAGGGCCCTTCGTGAAGGGATTAATTTGTTCACTGCTTGGAACGTCCTACAAATGGCATCCCCCTTCCAAAGTGCCCTTCAAGGGCGCAAAAAAAGCCGTTTGGAATTCACCCAAAATCACATGCCATTTAGATGAAGGAAACATTTAAAAAATAAACAAATGCAAATCCCAACAGCATAGCAGGTTAATTATTTGACTATTTTAACTAGCTTACTCCTTGAAAATACAAAGCATTTAAATAAGTTAATTATTAACACATTAGTAACAATTAATTAATACATATTATATGTAAACATTGCAATAAAAAACATCTACACATTTTTATTTTTTATTTTAATAAAAAACAAAATTAAACATTGCTTTTAAGAGGACACATAAAAGCACATGATGAAGCTGCTAAACATATTCAGTCAACATAGACTTGATTTTGGCAAAGAATGAATTTTGCATTTTCATTCAGACCAATGCGAAAATCAAGTTTTCCCAGGTCTGTGCGCAACAAGTGGGCGGACAATATGAAACTTAGGGATTCGCTTTTAAAAACAACTTGTTTCAATGATTCAGAGTCTACTTTTTTTGAGAGACAATAACTTTATACACAGTGCTCTTTCAGATTTAAAACTAAGTACCGTTTTTTCATTAGAAATATACTTGAGTTAAAGTAAAAGTTACATTACATTTACTTACACAGGAGAAATGTCCTGGACTCCATCTGTTTGAAGGACTTTTTCCCATTCATGCCCTTCCAGTTGATCCTCCTCCCAACATCATCATGGAACATGCGGGAAAGAATGTTCCATGTGACACGTTTTGTGTCATGGCCCCCAATAGTTGCCAGGGAGGAAATCTAAAATGTAACAAAAATGTTGTCAATTTCTAATAATTAACAGAAGGAAATAAACGTCCAGTGTTCTTTTTTTTCCTTCTAAATACCTTGATGACCAAGTAACCCTGTGCTATATATTGAATAGATCTTGACATTTTTAGGAAAGCTACACTCCAAAATATATCTGGTATGATTTGCCCAAATTATCTAGTAGTGTAAGGGCTTTGTGCCATAATTAGGGTTAGGTCTCTATGTCACTACACCTTTAAATCCAGACCCATATGTAGGGAATGTAATTTGCACTATACTACTGTGTAGTGCTAAGTGAGAGGTGATAGATAGTTTTTGAGTTCATTTGAGAGCAAACCTAAAACTGCTTAATTTACAGCATAAGTTATTTATTATAGACATGACAACATGACTAAATAATAAACGTTTATTGATAAGAACTATTTCATGGCTTTTCATTTACAGTAGCATGAACCAAGAGTAGTCGAGTAAATCGAGTATTGTTTTGATAAGAAATCGACTAGCAGAAATCAGTAGTCGTGCAACCCCTAAAACTTACACTGTAATGTAAAAATAAACTCAAACAAGTAGCCTACCAGAACCAAAGATTACTGATACAAGTGGGGTTTTAAATATGCATATTGGGATGAATCCTTTTAAACAGCACATTTATTACATGTTAAGAGCTGTAGTATGGACCATTGTCATAATTTATCAAAACAGCTGGATTTAAGTTTAAAATAGTTTTTAATCTTACTTTACTCAGACGGCTGAAAAAGGTGAAATGGACCCCAACAGACTGGCAGCACTTGAATGAGCTGTAAACTGCAACAGATCACGCACGCACACATATACTCACACAGTATCTTAATATGATTTAGTATGATTTGAAATAATTATCTGAAACAACATCACATGGGAAGAAGCAGAATACATGTCAAAATATAGGCGTAAACAAAAATAAACTCAAACAAGTAGCCTATACCAGAACCAAAGATTACTATTTAAACTTACTTTACTCTGGCAGCTGAAATAGAAAGATGACTCCAACAACGACTGAATGAATTAGATGTAAACTGCACACACACACACACACGGTATCTTAATATGATTTGGTATGATATGAAATAATTATCTGAAACATCACATGGGAAGGAGCAGAATATATGTCAAAAAATAAACGAAAACAGACTCGAACTAGTACGAGAACAAGATGTGTAAAAAGTATAGGCCTAACTTTATTTCTCGTCTGCTATTTTACCGGAAAATGGACGATTTTTTTTTTTAAATAGGCGCTCGGGACTGAATTAAAATCTGGATAGCTAATGTTATCACCCCACCACCCAGAAAGAATGAAGTCCCGTCCAAATACCAAATCTATTTTTAAAGTTTAAAATCTACACTAATGAAAACTGAAGAGCGAATGTTGACTTAATGGTCATTTCAGAATCAAAAATATCAAACAAAAGCAATGAACGGTTATATTACTGGCTCATAACTGTATAAATAAAACATATTTTAACTATTCTTACCGTTTTCCGACCTGCCGGCTCCGGCTTCTGCACTCTAAGGACGATCATTCAGCAACGGCGACAGCTGAAAAAGGCGCGTCAGTTCAGCGAATCCGCCCAGCGTCTGTAGCGAGTCCGCTGTCCGGAGGCGGGGCATATTCTGTGCGCCTGGACGAATTGAGTTTCAGAGTACCCCTGGCAACTGTACAAATAAAGCATATTTTAACAGTATTCTTGCCGTGTTCAGTCCTCTTCAGCCTGACCGCAGCCGCAGCTCGGAGGAGGATGATTTCTGATTTGATTTCTGAGATGCGACTGGTAGAAAAAGCGCTGCTCGATCGCAAATCCGCCCAGCATCCGTAATGAGTCCGCTAGTTTATTTCATGTAACGTTGAATTACTAAAATTACGAGGAGAGGTGGGGAATATATTTGTCGAAATATAAGCAAAAATAGACTTGAAATACTCTAGAACATCCCTGAAGAGGAGTGAAAAAATACCTACACATCTAACGTTAGCCTAGCTACAATCAGGACTGGATTAAAATCCAGATAGCCAACTAAACTACCCCTCTCACAGAAAGGAGGAGATCCCGTCCAAATAAGCCTGTTATTACTCACATCTACGATAATGCTAATTATGCCAAAGAGCCTTAACTGGACATTCCACAACGCAATTTCAAAAGTTAAAAACACTAACAAGGCAATTCACTAATTTATTAACGTTAATGTTACTGACAACTGTACAAATAAAGCATATTTTAACAGTATTAATACGAATTCTTACCGTGTTCAGTCCTCTTCAACCTGGCCGGCTGCAGCTTTTTTTTTTTTTAAAGCGCGTTCGGATGGAGAATCCGGCAAGTGTCTGTAATGAGTCCGCTAACTGACAGTGCGCGGTCCGGAGGCGGGGCATATTCTGGGCGAATGACCGAACAGAGTCTGACTGTACAGCGGAGCTGCCGATTTGAGCGCGGATCCGCCCCGGAGTCAGTTGCCATCCATCGGGGAAAGACCCCTGGAACCAGTGGAACACTTACACTCTGACTTTGCTGCAGTTGGAACAAACTACTGATCTGCCTGGCCGGAGGGGAACTGGCCCCGACTGAGCCTGGTTTCTCCCAAGGTTTTTCTCCGCTCTGTCACCGGATGGAGTTTTCGCCTTGCCGCTGTCGCCTGGCTTGCTCAGTTGGGGACACTCATTTCCAGCACAATCATCGACTTGATTGCACAGATATTATTTAAACTGAACTAAGCTGGACAATGCCATTACTAAATTCAATAATGAAATGCATTCAGCTGATAATTGAGTGTTAAATCCTGTCATTTTACATTATTGACACAATTTGCCTATTTTGATATTGTGCAGTGCTTTGTTACAATTTGTATTGTTAAAGGCGCTATATAAATAAAGGTGACTTGACTTGACTCATGGAAATTACTAAAGTAGTCAAACCTTTCATTAAAAGGGGGTGACCCAATACTTTTGGCACTATAGTGTATATATATATATATATATATATATATATATACACACACATACAAAAACACACACCAAATTCCGGAAATGGGCAGTTTTTTTTATTAGTATAAAATGAAAACCAAAAGACTTACAAATCACATGAGCCAATATCTTATTCACAATAGAACACTGAGAACAGAATTTTTTTAATGTTATCCACAAAACGAGCTAATTTCAAATGTGATACCTTTTGCGGTTCTCTAAATAGTTGGGACTGGGTCATGTTTACCATGGTAAAGCATCTCCTCTTCTTTTCAAAACAGTTTGAAGACATCTGGGCATCGAGGTCGTGAGTTCCTGGAGTTTAAATTTGTTCCCATTCTTTCCTGATTTATGTTTCCAGCTGCTAAAGAGTTTGTGGTCTCTGACGTATTTTTCATTCAAAGGGAACCTATTATACAAAATCCACTTTTACGTGGTGTTTGGACATAAATATGTGTTGGAAGTTTGTGAACACCTACCCACTCCTCATTTTTTAATCCCCTTAAAGCCAAGTCGATCTCACTCAGCCTGCAATTTTGCTATAGTTTCTGCCTTCAGCAGTTTCGCTGTCCTTCATTTTCTCAGTGCTCGAGCAGCTGTAAAATCAACAATGTCTCGCAAGCAATCCCGATGCTCTGTTTGCATGTAAGAATTAACTTAAGTCTTCATTTTCTCCCAACATCTGAGCTGCTGAGGACTACTTTAATTTTTCATGGTAATGCGCCTCAAAATCTAGGCGCATCTAAACACGTGCATCACTCCAGACTCCTTTGTGAATATCATGTCGTTATAGGGCTTAGCGTTTTAACAGTATTTGTGTCAGTACATTAAATATTTTTAACTGATCAGTGCCGTGCTTGTGAGATGATTCCAACGATTCTGTCATTTACATTACTAAATGGGCCCAGGAATACTTCCAGAAACCACTGTCGGTGAACAATGCGTTGTGCCATCTGCAGATGCCAACTAAAGCTCTATCATGCAAAAAGGAAGCCATATGTGAACATGGTCCAGAAGTGCCGTCGTGTCCTGTGGACCAAGGCTCATTTAAAATGGACTGTTTCAATATGTTTTATGGTCAGACAAGTCCAAATTTGACATTCTTGTTCGATCATGGATGTCGTGTCCTCCGGGCTAAAGAAAAAGAGACCTTCCAGCGTGTCATCAGTGTTCAGTTCATAAGCCAGCATCTCTGATGGTAGGGGGGTGCATAAGTGCATACGGTATGGGCAGCTTGCATGTTTTGGAAGGCACTATTCAAGATTATTTGTATAGCGCTTTTTACGATACAATCGTTGCAAAGCAACTTCACAGGAAATTAAGTTTCTAAAATAGATTTATATTGTAGTAACTCAATGTAATTAACTTAGGGCAAAAGTTGGTTAATTCAGTATAATCGCTGATGGTTGGCTTCCTCTGAGGGGTTGGCATCATCTCTTCTCAGGTGTTCGGTCATCTCAGATCATTTAAGGGTTGGATCCAGACTGAAGTTTGTGTAATTCCTAGTTACCACGGGATGTTAATCCAGAAACAGAGAAACAAATAAAGATAATTAGCAGTGTTGTGTGTTGAATTGGCATGCAGTCCAGATCGTTCACCTATAGAGAACATTTGGTGCATCATTAAATGATAAATATGTCAAAGATGACCACGACCTCTTCAGCAGCTGGAAACCTATATCAGGCAAGAATGGGACCAAATTCCAACTCCAGAAACCCATAACCTCGATGCCCAGACGTCTTCAAACTGTTTTGAAAGGAAGAGGAGATGCTACACCATGGTAAACATGCCCCCGTCCCAACTATTTAGAGACCTGTAGCAGGCATCACATTTTAAATGAGCTCATTCTCAGTTTAAACATTTGTTATGTTATACATGTTCTATTGTGAATAAGATATTGGCTCATGTGATTTGAAAGTCTTTTAGTTTTAATTTTATTCAAAAAAAAAAAAAACGTCCCAACATTTCTAGAATTTGGGTTTTATGTTAAGATTAAAAATAATTTTCAAGAACTTGATTGGTTCATATTTGCCCTACATCATTTTCAATCTAATAGTCAAGTTTTTAGAAGAGAAACCACATTTTGTTGTATAGATAACATGACTGAGTAAATTAAACAATCTGTGATTGCCATTTTTAGTGCAATTATACTATATACTGTATATAAACATTTATTAGAAACATGCTAAATATTCTACTTAATGTAGGTCATTATAATATTTTCGGGCATTCTTGCAACTGAATTTTACCACGGACAAAAGCTAAATATAAAAGATATATAACTTAAAACACTTTATTAGTCAATGTTTAATGTAGAATGTTTTTTATATTTAAAAACAAAACAATAATGGTATTGTGATATCTTTAAAATATGCATCACATGAAATTGATCTTACTGAATAAAGATGAAATGTCCTCATATTTATAGAGCGCTCACCTCTGTTAAACTGAGAAAAATTACACATTTTGGCTTTGAAATACACAGCTGTTAAACACTCACATCAGAAAGCACCACAAGAAAAGCTACTTTAGAGTCATAAATTTAAGATTTATTATAACAAAACCAGGAACTGTTTGTGTGGTTGGTTTGAGTATACTTCCATACAGATAGACTGTTTTGCATTACAGGACTTGACACAGTCATGCTGGTGTGAGGAGTGGATGAGAGAGTGTGAGTGTGTGTGTGTGTGTGTGTGTGTGTGTGTGTGCGTGCGCGTGTGCGTGCGTGCGTGCGTGCGTGCGTGCGTGCGTATGGCTCATTGATCAGCGAGTGACGACAGTACTGGGCAAAAGCACAGTTCATTTACAGGTGGTGTGTGTATCTGCTTCTGGTACATATACATCTATTGGCATGTATGCATAAAGGGTTATCTCATTCTAGACACAGTTCCCTTAAAAAGTATTGGTATACAATATTTTTCTTATTTACAATCATTGAAAAGAGGAAAGGAAAAACAAAAATCACCATTTCTCGCAGAGAAGATTAGTAAAAAGTGACGAAGTCACCATAAAAGTTTAAGCAACTCCTAGGAGTTAGTCTTTCAAATTTCCACTAAATTTCTAGTTTTTATACAGTCTTGATTTACTGAAGAGATACAGTATTACTTTAAGTGCCCTATCTACAACAGTTAAACATGGTATTACTAGTGTGTAACGTACAACAAAATCAACGTCAACGCAATATTCTGATTTTAAATCAACTTAAAGTCTGTAGTAGCTTCTCTCGCATAAAAAGATATGGTAACTAAAAAACAAAATCAAAATGTCCAGAGTCTCGTCATTGGTCATGACAGTTAACATCGCAATACTAGTGTTGAATTATATAGGTGTCGGTTTAAGGTAAATAAAAGTTAAACAGTCAATGATCAGTAGTGAACTGCTCTTCAAATTCTAGTGAAACACTTTAACGGCGAGGCGCGGTCGCGCTGGTCTTCTCTTAAAGGGATTGGTTGAGATCCAGGTGGATTTTGTGGGACGTGGCACTGACAGCTTCATATTAGTTGACTGCAGAAGATACTCCAGATTCAGTCTTCATTCACTCAGCCTCATGTTGTTGCATGTGTTTCTCATTCACTCCAAAATAGCGGCATTTGTGCAAGAAAGGCTTTCATTTTTGGCGAAACAATGGGCGATTTTTCTGAATTCATCAATTAATTCAAATGTAATGTTTTGCCACAATTTTATGAGGAATCAGTTTTTAATAAAAACATTTGGAAACGTTACAATTAGACACACTGACAATGTGTCAATGCTAACAGCTGATGAACGCATGACGAAGCAGCTTATAAAGCACCAACGTGTGTCGCGCACTTTGAAGGAGTGTAACGTACGACATATCGCAGCTATTCACACAGAATGCGTTTATGTGCTGAAAAACACGAGATAATGCAGTGCAACAGGAAAAACAAGGTTGTGAGGTGCGAGTTTAACTTCTTTTAACTCGAGCGCCACATTTTTAGAGCACCAATTCACATGCGTAACGCTGCAAAAAGTCGCGAGCGCAATGGTCAAATGCGTCCGTTGCGCACATGTATACGTAGAAAAACACTGGAAACGCAGAAACCTGTGCAGGATTACCACTGCACGCCTGATATTGGATGTTTGCATGATGTATGGGCATGATGCTGACAGACTGAAAGCTGCTGCTATTACTGTTAATAATCGCCTACTAACACTGATATACTTTGCATCATTTTTATTTGAATTAGGGCTGTCAAATAAAAATTAGAATTTCGAATATTCGTCAAATTTAAAATAAAAATCCACATTCAAATGCAAAAATGTTGCATTCTAATTTTTGTGCGTCAGGCTGCCTTATCAGTGGTGCACGAGATGCGATGACGATGTAGGTGGCGTTGCATTTGAATGCTTTTGTTAGCCTATCCAGCTGAACACACTAGATGCAGCGCTTCTACGTTGTTCATTCAAAATATTGCGGAAAAAGCAAACAGCAATACAGAGAAGATATTGTTTACGTCAAAACCGAGTCATAGCCGTTCACAGAACGCATATTTTTCTATAGGGACACCAATCACAGTTGCACACTCGCACAAGAGAGCTGCATGTTTAGAAAGCCATGTAAAATTAAGTTAAGTTAAACTTTTAAAAAATATGTCTCGAGGCTTTCAAGCATTTTTTTGGCCTTGTCACAACATCATGTTTTTAAATTGAAAAAGTACTGTGTGAGTTTCAGCCCTTTGTGTTAAACATACATTCATGATGCTGTTTTGTTTCTAATTGTTTAAACAAATAATCACATTTAGTTTAAATTTTTTTTTAATTATGCACTTTTTTCACAGTCATGTTATTTTATTGCTTTGAATAAACGTGCATTAGTAATATTTTTCTCAATGCGCCCTCTTGTGGCCTCAGGAGAGAAGCCAAAACTTGTATCCCCCCCCCAACTTAAATTATTTATTTTAAATTGGAATACTTCAAATATTGATATTTAAGTACAAAATTCAAATTTAGCTTTTCAGCAATTTTGACAACCCTGATTTGAATTGCCTTGATCTATTTTGAGTTGAAAAGAAGAACTTTCTTTAAATTAATGGTTTTGCAAGTTTGTAAGAAAGTGAATGTTACTTGAATTATGTTGTAGTTATGGTTTTAAGTTGACTAGTTCAAATCGACAGCTCTACGTTCAAGAAGTGTGGATTAAAACCAACAAGATCAGGCTGAGTAGAAGTCGACAGAATGCAGCGACTCCTTCAGAGCGTTGTGTCGTAGTAGTCCTTGGTCGCTCGCTCTTGGCCGGCTTCTGTTGGTCCTGCTGATGTTGTTTCATGATCTGCTTCACCTCCTCTTCCAGCTCTGGAGGGATGATGAGCTGGTCTTATGGGTCAGGTTGAGCCGGCGTCGTGAAGTAACCCCCAGGTTTCTTAGAAGGAGCTTCAGTCGCCACCTCAGTCAAGTTGTGGCTCTGCTCCTGCGCTGCCACCGAGCTGTTTTCCTTACGCTTCCCCGAGGTTTTGCTCCATGCATACGTTTCCGGCCTCCTCCGTAAGCTTCTCAGGGGTTTCTTGGGTGCAGGGTGGAGGTGAAGGAGGCAAAGGGAGCAGACAGTGGACATCAGCCTCCACTTCGACCCGACTGCCATTGGAGGATTGGTTGAGATTCTGGTAGTTTTAGCAGGGAGTGGCACCATAGGTCAGTGAAGCTGGGAGCAGAAGATACCCCTCTGTATTAAGTGCATTCTGTCTTCTTTTACTCAGCCTCATGTCATTGCAAGTGTTTCTGATTCTTGCGGCATTAGTGCAAGAAACACTTTAGTATTGGGTGATAGACTGAACTTTCAAGAACAGGATTAAAGTCATCAAGCTGATTAGATGAAGACAGAATGCAGCGACTTCAGAGCGGTGTGTCGTAGTAGTCCGCAGGTCGCTCGCTCTTGGCCGGCTTCTGTTGGTCCTGCTGATGTTGTTTCATGATCTCCTTAACCTCCTCCTCCAGCTCCGGAGGAATGATGAACTGGTCGTCTGGGTCAGGTTGAGCAGGCGCCGTGAAGTAACCCCCAGGTTTCTTAGAAGGAGCTTCAGTCGCCACCTCAATCAAGTTGTGGCTCTGCTCCTGCGCCGCCACCGAGCCGTTTGCCTTCCGCTTCTCCAAGGTCTTGCTCCAAGTATCCGCTCCCGCAAGGTTCTCAACCTCCTCCGTAAGCTTCTCCGGGGTTTCTGGGGTACAGGGTGGAGGTGGAGGAGGCAAAGGCAGTAGACAGTGGACATCTGCCTCCACTTCCACCTGACTGCCATTGGAGAAGACTCCAGCGATGGGCTCCTCATCCTCGCTGTCCAAGCCATTGTCCGAGAGCGCACTGGAGAAGGTGGCACTGGACAGCTGCCTCTGGAAGGAGCTTCCGGAGTTGGGAGCGAGGTGGAGCGAGCAGCAGGGTAGGCGTGGGTTGGGGTGGCTCTGCGGATGAAGGTGGAGCTGGGCCTCCTGCAGCAGGAGTGGGGGATCGTCCGAGGATGCGGTGGATCCCACTTCGGAGCTCATCTCGGAGGCACTGACCTCGGAGCTGATCTCGCTGCAGGAGGACGGGGGCACGGCGGCGGAGGAGGCCGGGAACAGCCCAGGCCCGGGGCTCGGAGGCGCATGCGTGTTTCCAGAGCCGGGCTCGGCACAGCAGCAGCAACAGCAATCTTCTGCTACATTGAGCTGCACCACCACGGCGCTGAGGCTGTCGGTGCAACCGTACGATTGCGCCAGCGTGCACAGCTTCTTAGCGGCCGCCAACGCGTCAGGCACCTTCCGTATGGCTTCCACCGCCTCGCTAGGGTCCAAGACTTCGAACAGACCTCTGCTGCCCAGGATGAAGAACTCATCTCTGGGGGTCAACGGGAGTGTGGTGACGTACGGGCGAGGCAAGACTGCCGGGTAGAGGAACGAATAGCCCATGATGCGTGTGGAGTCAGTTACACCGTTCACTTTGTTGTCCTGTTGGAGAAGGGGAATTTGCCGTAGTGGCGTACATAGTGGTCAGTAATTGTTATTCTAATACAACAATAACTTTCAAAGACTAACTTCATGCGAGTTAAAAGGGTCATGACATGAAACATTAATTACTCACCATCATGTTGTTCCAAACCCGTAAGACCTTCGTTCATCGTTCATCAGTAGCTTTTAGCAGTATTCTTGTAGCTTCGGAAAATTATGGTTGAAACCCTGATGTCACATGGAGTATTTTACCAATGTCCTTGCTATGTTTTTGTGCCTTGATTGTGGTAATATCATTGCTGTCTATCTATGGAGGGTCAGAGAGCTCTCCGACTCCATAACAAATATCTTAATTTGTATTCCGAAGATGAACGAAGGTCTTACGGGTTTGGAACAACATGAGGGTGATTGAGTAATTGATGACAGAATTTTAATTTTTGAGTGAACTATCTCTTTAACATAGTGTCCTTACTACACACGACGTGACATGACAGAATCAATCAAATATCACAGCCAATCAAAAGCATGTGTGGGCGGGCTCTCTCTGGAAACGCACTGCACTCGCAACAAAAACCATTAACATGGAAAACATACCTTTTATTGTGCGTTGCATGTAGTTAGGGACACAGTGTGATACTATAGCAAGTTTCATAACTTAAAATGTCCTCATCAACAATAAAACCCTCAGAAAACATCTAGTTGTTGATCTAACGTGACAAACTCCGCCTCCAGAGCAAGAAATCGACAAATAGTTTTCTTCTCACCATAGGCCTCGCCCACTGGCGTTCAGCAGCTAACGGCTGACACTTGATAATGCTGAAGTGTTGAGTCAAAAGCGAACAGAAATTACAATTACTGCCGCTCTCGTCTACACTGGATACAGATGTGTGTTTGCTTTCTGACATAGTCCACACTTGAGTCTGTCGTAAGGACAAAAGCAGTGAAAGATCGTTCGCTTTGACGTGTTTGGTTTACGATCTCAGAAGGATACCAGTGTAAGCAACAAGTGGATAGTTTATTTGAATGGAATCCCAGATTGTGTCTGATTGATCAGAGGATTTGGTTTAGTAATTGAGGCACAGTGTCATGGAGAGCCACAAAGTGCAGCTGCATCACAAACCATAAGTCATATTGCTTTGTCTGGAAATGACCATTTTATTTAGTTCATGTTGTCAAAACACTCAATAGTGAGGGGGGCGTTGATACGGTTTCCTATGCAGTGACCTTAGCCAATCATAACAGTGGCTGATTCCAGACAAGCCTTAAAGGACACACCCCTTAAGTTTTAGAGAGAGGGTTGAAAATAATAATTTTTCCACATATTTATTTCTTTGTTCTTTTGTGCAAAAAAATCCATGTCATGACCCCTTTAAAGAGATGGTTCACCCCAGCTTCAAACCTGTATTAACTTACTCGTGTGAAGCAAATGACGATTTGAAGAATAGTTCAGCTGTAAACAAACATTCTACACTGGAAAAAAAATATTTTCTTGTAAATTTCACAAATAATGACAAATAAATTATATGTAACATTAAATGAAACATGACATTTTTAGTGCAAAGACTGAAATAGTATTATCTTGCAAAACACACTCCAATTATCTATTTTATTCACAAGAAAATAATTTGTACAGTGTTTAAAATTTGGTTTTCTAAAGCGATATGGTTTGAAGACAAAATTTGTTTAATATTAGTCACTTATTTCAGGAAGTTTGAGAGCGAATAAATTAAATTATGCTCCATTCATCCTACAAAGTGACTGCTGCTTCAGAAGAGTTGTGTGGACTACTTTTGGAGCCGAAAATGTTGGACCCCATTGGCAGAAATATTCTTCAAATATGCACAATATTTTTTTTTTT
>CM050422.1:33727272-33794772 GCA_027564155.1 Gymnocypris eckloni scoliostomus
ACCCGCCAGGATCTTCCTCAAACTCCCACTGCACAGCAGCCTGACGAACACACACCGATGAACGCCACACACACACACACACCGATGAACGCCACACACACACACACACACCGCCACACACACACACACACCGATGAACGCCACACAGACACACATCGATGAATGCCACACACACACACACACCGATGAACGCCACACAGACACACATCGATGAATGCCACACACACACACACACCGATGAACGTCTAACACACACACACACACACACACACACACACACACACACACACACACACACACACACACACAGACAGACACACAGACACACACACTCTCACACTAGCGATGGGAGAAAAAGCTTTAAAATGCTTCACAGCACTGGAAACACCACACGCTGGTGACGCCTGCTGGTCAAAAGTGTGTAAATGCAACTAAAACTGGCACCGTTTAAAGTATACTACGTTAAATGCAATACAAATAATAAAATACCATTAAATATGAAGTGTCTGTATGATATGAGGTTTAAAAATATTTTATATTAATATGCTGGCTTGCTTTGTTTGTTTTATGGACAGCTTCTATATAGAGGCCAGCTATTACCTAATTCTCATTATTTTAATTACTCAAATGTCTTGTTAAAATGTCTACAAATTGATGAAACTGATCTGAGATCAGGTAAAACCTATAGACGCTGGTTCAATGTTTCGCCGCTGTGGGTGATCTCAATGAACTCGCATGATTCATAAGTTTAAAGACCCCCCCCCCACGGTGAACCATTGACATTTCACACTGTTTCGAAACAGTTATGACGTATGACGTAACGAAGCCTCGTTTGCGGAAATCACATGACTTTCCCAATTTGATACGCACTCCGAACCACTGATTCGAAACAAAAGTTTCAAAAGCGGCCATCACTAGAACACACACAAACACAGCGCTGCGCGTGAACACACACACACACACACACACACACACACACTCACCATGGAGGGAGTTCAGTGATGTGATTGTGACTGATGTCTAGAACCTCGAGCTTCTTGCTGTCACTCAGCCAATCAGGAAGAGCCTTCATGCAGTTCCTGCGAGAGAGCAGACGCTGGTGTCATGTGTGTGTTGTTCTGCAGTGATTTCACACTTCATGATGTCACACGCACCTGGAGATGTCCAGGTATGTGAGGCTGGGGGCGGCGGGACTCACGTCCAGCTCCTGCAGCTCTGGGGAGAGAAAGAGAGGAGTCAGTTGAGACGAGGCTGCTGTGTGTGTGTGTGTGTGTGTGTGTGTGTGTGTGTGTGTGTGTGTGAGCGAGTGAGTGTGCGAGCGCGTGAGATTGTGTAAGAGTGTGTGTGAGTGTGTGTGTGTGTGTGTGTGTGTGTGTGTGTGTGTGTGTGTGTGTGTGAGTGAGTGAGTGAGTGAGTGAGTGAGTGGTGAGTGGTGAGTGAGTGAGTGAGTGAGTGAGTGAGTGTGTGTGTGTGTGTGTGTGCGCGTGAGATTGTGTAAGAGTGTGTGCGAGCGCGTGAGATTGTGTAAGAGTGTGTGTGAGTGCGTGTGTGTGTGTGTAAGTGCGTGAGAATGTGTGTGTGCGTACGTGAGAGTGTGTGTGTGTGTGTGTGTGTGTGTGTGTGTGCGTGAGAATGTGTGTGTGTGTGTGTGCGTGACAGAGAGAGAGAGAGAGAGAGAGAGAGAGAGAGAGAGAGAGAGAGAGAGAGAGAGAGAGAGAGAGAGAGAGAGTGTGTGTGTGTGAGAGAGAGTGAGTGAGTGAGTGAGTGAGTGAGTGAGTGAGTGAGTGAGTGAGTATGCGCGTGAGATTGTGTAAGTGTGTGTGTGTGAGTGCGGCGCGTGAGAGTGTGTGCGTACGTGCGTGCGTGAGTGTGTGTGTGTGTGTGTGTGAGAGTGAGTGTGTGTGTGTGTGTGTGCGTGAGTGTGTGCGAGCGCGTGAGATTGTGTAAGAGTGTGTGTAAGTGCGTGTGTGTGTGTGTGTGGCGTGAGAGTGTGTGTGTGTGCGCGTGCGTGTGTGTGTGTGTGTGTGTGTGTGTGTGTGTGTGTGTGTGTGTGTGTGTGAGCGTGAGCGAGTGTGTGAGAGAGTGAGCAGTGCTGCTGCGTCTGTACCGTTGCTGGAGGCGTAGAGGCTCTTGAGCGTGCAGCCGCGCAGACGCAGACGCCCGATGCGGTTCCTCTGACAGTGCAGCACCTCCAGCCGCGGGAAGACAGACACGTCCAGCTCGGTCAGACGGTTGTCCCGCAGGTCCAGCTGTGTCACGTGACGCAGAAACTCCGGCTCGTCCGGCAGCACAGACGAGATCTGATTTAGACTGCAGAGATGGAGACACAGCTCACTGCATTCACTTCACCAACACTAGACAGCCACTGGATCAAAACCAGTCATAAGCGTCAAGTTTTTTAAATTGAGATGTATGCATCATCTGAAAGCTGAATAAATAATATTTCCATTGATGTATGATTTGGACAATATTTGAAAATCTGGAATCTGAGGGTGCAAAAAAAATCTAAATATTGAGAAAATCATCTTTAAAGTTGTTCAAATGAAGTTCTTAGCAATGCATATTACTAATCAATAATTAAGTTTTGATATATTTACGGTAGGAAATATCTTCATGTAACATGATCTTAATATCCTAATGATTTTTGGCATAACATAAAAATGTATAATTTTGACCCATACAATGTATTGTTGTCTATTGCTACAAATATAGCTGTGCTGCTTATGACTGCTTCTGTGCTCCAGAGTCACATGCATGTTTTCTCTAAATGATCAATCTTTGCTGCTAATCCTGTTTCACTCTCAATCTCCTCGTGTCTTCTGTCTCTGGTTGATAGTTTAGAGTTGTTTCCAGAAGCTTTACTTTCACTGTTCCTCAGCGTTTGAGCCTCTGAATAAAATTGAGCTGTTTTTCCTCCACATTCTCACCATTTCAGACTATATGAGCTATATGGTCCAATAAACTACTATTTTTACAAATATATATTTTTTACTATTATATCATGCATCAAGCTTTACAGGGTTAAAATTAATTAGTGCATTAACAAACATGAACTACCCTACTATTGTTCACTTTAAGATCATTAAATGCTGTAGATGAAATGTTCGTTGTTTTCTGATCTGATACCAGGACATTTTAATTGTTACATATTAAATTCAACTAATGCATCTAATTATTTTCTGAACTTTGCTATTTTAGTTTCTATATGGGTGAAGAGCCACCTGCAGCTGTGTGTGTGTGTGAGTGAGAGAGTGCGAGTGTGTGTGTGTGCATGTGAGTGCGAGAGAGTTTGTGAGCGTGCGTGCGTGTGAGTGTGCGTGAGTGCGTGTGTGAGTGTGCGTGTGTGAGTGTGTGCTCTCACCGCAGGTCGATGTGTTTGAGCGTCAGCAGCCGGAAGGCCTGTAGCATCAGCACACACACTTTATTCCCGGCCATGCAGAGCCTCTCGACGGCGGGCAGCCGCTCCAGCACCGGCGGCACCTGTGTGAACTCATTGAAGGACAGACCCAGATAGACCAGCCGCTGCAGACGGCCCAGCTCCGCAGGGAGAGCGCTCAGCAGATTCCCGTCCAGAACCAGCGTCTGCAGACTGACACACAGACACACACACACACACACAGACGCACGCACACACACACACACACACACACACAGACGCACGCACACACACACACACACACACACACACACACACACACACACACAGACGCACGCACACACACACACACACACACACGCACACACGACACACACACAGTCTTACTGTGAGAAACTGTGCACACTGTCCAGCAGGGGGCAGCAGTGCAGCGAGTCACATTAATTAGTTTACTTAACTGAAGAGTATTTGAAACATAAAATAAACAGCTATGAAATATTAAAAGCACTCTTTTTGTTTCCTTGTCTTGACATCTTAATATTTGTTTTTGTCATAACTTTCCTGGGAATATATTGTTGTAATAATAATAAGCTTGTGTTTCATAAACAGCTTAACATTAGCATGTGTTTGCTGTAATATTCCAATATCATTATGCCTCAATTAGCTAGATATTAAGAGATGTATGCACAGATGCCCTCGTCTGTGTTTAATAATTATTATGAAAAAGCATAACTTGTAATAAAAACACAACTTAGAATAATATCTATGTTATTAAAATGCGGTTTATTTCAGCACACCATGTTAAGCATGCAGTTAAGACTGTACGTTTGCATCGGTTACAATTAAAATTAAAACATGCAATACAGATTTATAGCGTATGAATAATCAAGCTTATAGTCATAATAAAGGCTTGAGCCGAAGTGCAGCTTCTGCTGATTGGACGAGGCCGTGATCATGTGACACTCACCTGCTCATGTGGGCCACGTCGGGGGGGACGGAGGTCAGGTGGTTGCAGCTGAGGTTGACCTCCGTCAGTGTGCTGATGGAGCAGATGTGCAGCGGGAACCCCCCCAGCTGGTTATGAGACAGATTGAGACTCCGCAGGCGGGAAAACCTGCCCAGAGATGACATCATCACGCACTTGGTCACATTTCACTTTTCTGTTGTACTGGTTTCATCACATTTTAATAATCAAAATTTAATAACTTTGCAGATTTGAACAATGATATGTATATTTTTAGTGCTGCCAAACGATTAATCGTGATTACTCGCATTCAAAATAAACATTTTTATTTGCATAATAATAATTTATGAGTAGTGTGTATATACAAATATATATATGCATGTAAATATACTGTAAGTGTGTGGTTATATATACACATAATACATATACACGCACTTATATTATGCAAATACGCAATTAATCGTTTAACGACACTAATTAATACAAAATAATCAATGTTTTATGATTTAATACAAATTGTTATCAAAAATATTTGTAGTAAAATTAATGCAAATAATGTTTAACGATATAATTAGTTTTTTTTTAGACGTAATCAAGAATAAAATGTTATTTTTTGGCAAACTAAATTTTGCTTAAAAACTGTTTTAATTAATTGCAATTAGTGCTGTCAAACGATTAATGTCATCCAAAATAATATGTGTATAATAATATATGATCCAATGTGTAACTGTGTATATTTATACACACACACGCATGTATATATTTAAGAAAAAATCTATGTTTTGTATATTTAATATATTTATATATATACTATAAATGATATGCATATAACTTATAAATACATGTACATATGTTCAATAAATATGCTGCATGTGTGTGTTATTATATACATAATAAATATACACAGTACATATGAAGAGTGTATTTGCAAAAGCACACAACTCCAAAAATCATGTTTTATTGTGTTATCATGTTTTTATTATGTTATCATGTTTTTCATGATTTCTGAGAATTATCTGTTTATTTTCAATTGAGCATAATTTATTACATATATTATGTAAACATGAACTGTTATTTTAAAGTGATTAATTGTTTGCCAGCACTAATTGCAATGATATTAATTTCCTACTTGGAGTAAATTCTACTTTAGAGTGCTGTACACGATTAGTCATGATTAGTTTGCGCTGAAGCTTGAACTGGTTTGGTGTGACGCACCTCTGGAGCTGCAGCAGCGTCTGGTCTAAAGGGAGGAAGTTGTGTTTGAGGTTGAGGTGCGTCAGATCCTGACTGTACAGCAGATTAGGAGGCAGCTTCTCCAGACTACAGCAGGAGAGATCCACGGAGCTGATCCTCTGAGACACCACCTGCACACACACACACACACACACACACACACGCATTAACACACACACACACACACACACACACACACACACACACACACACACACACACACGCATTAACACACACACACACACACACACACGCATTAACACACACACAGACACGCGCACAAACACACACACACACGTGTGCGCATTAGCACCCACACACATTAATAATACACGCACACACACACACATTAATAGCGCACACACACACACACACACACAAACACACATTAACAACACACACACACACACGCATTATTAACGCACGCACGCACACACATTAATAACACACACACACACACATTAACACACACACACATTAATAACACACACATGCACACACACATGCGCATTAACACACACAACACACATTAACACACACACACACACACACACGCATTAATAAAACACACACACACACACAGGCACACACACACATTATTAATAACACACACACACACCAGGGTCACATTTACTGTTTGTATTTCATACTGAAATGTTCAGAATTTGAACGTGTCTCAGTCTAAACACACGTGTGATCACATTAACTGAGGCTTTTCTAATCTGAGGCTCCCGGTGGACCGGACACGCTGGAAAATAGGTCGGCCTACTTGCGTTTGTTTGGGATGGTGTGCGTTCGTAGTGAAGTGTGCTAAAGTAGGACTCCCAACTAGGGCTTTCACACACAAACACACACACACACACACGCGTGCACAGTCGCCACTCTCTCTCTCTCTCACACACACACACACACTCTCTCTCCCTCCCTCTCTCACACACACTCTCACACACACACACACACACACTCTCACGCACACACACACACACACACACACACTCTCTCTCTCTCGCACACACACACACTCTCTCTCTCTCGCACACACACACGCACACTCACACACTCTCTCTCACTCACACACACACACCCACTCTCTCTCTCTCTCACACACACTGATTTATAACATGATTCTGAGATCTTCCGAACGCATGGCGATTCTCTCTGGGATGGATTCTGAGCTTATATCTGAACAGCAGATGGCGCTCTGATCTAGTGTGTATCCACACACTCAAACACTGATGAAGAAGAGCACCAGATTAATGTAAACACAGTCCACTGTGAACACTCTTGTGATACGCTTCAACCTTTTCTAATCTTATGATTGATTATTTCAGGATCAAGTGTGTGTAAGGATCTGGAAACAAGCAGAGTACGGCTGTTTCTGAAGCATGCAGGGTTCAAAACTAAGCTCAGAATCGATCCAGAAAGAATCGAGACGCATTCGGAAAATCTCAGAAGCAAAGCACGAATCAATTCTGCCGTTTTAACCAAACAATTACACCCTCCGAAAGTCTGGTGCATCATAAATAAATGCCTAATAATGACTGGTGGGGTTTTAAAGCGATTTGTAGGAAAAGCTGCACCAATTTTTTGCCCAAGACTCTCTGCTCTCACCAAAGTGATGACGAGTCGTGCGTCTAGAGTTCACGGTACGTCAAACACAGCTGCGCAGCATCCATTCAGATGAACAGAGAAACAGGACAGAGAGTGAAGCTCTGAAGCGCTCAGAGTTTGGTGAGTGCTAAACGTATACTTAACTCCAACTCACACACTGGGGAGTCAAATCTGAGCATGTATTAGCCATTGGCTAATATTAGACATCATTAAGTCGCCCAGAGTGAAGATTAGTTGTATATGCGAGTGATTTACTCGTATTGTAGAGGGTTGTAAGGGCACAACAATGTTCTCTAGTGAGGGTTTAGATCAGCTCTAGTGTGCCAGTTCGTCTTATCGGTACAGCTTCGAGGTACAGAGGACGTCTCTCTTTACAGACACATACACACACACTCTAACACACCCTTTCGGACACACACATGCGCACAAACACACTCTCACACACACACACACAGACACCACACTCTCTCGGACACACACTCTCACACACATGCGCACAAACACACTCTAACACACAAACACACACAGACTCTCGAACACACGACTCACACACACAGACTCTCGGACACACGCACTCACACACAGACTCTCGGACACACACACACACACACAGACTCTTGGACACACACACACACACACACACACACACAGACTCGGACACACACACACAGACTCTCGGACACACACAGACTCTCGGACACACACACAGACTCTTGGACACACACACACACACACACACACACACACACAGACTCGGACACACACACAGACTCTCGGACACACACACACACACACAAACTCTCGGGACACACACACACACACCTTCGCCGCCTGCCGGTGCCAGCGCAGGTGTTCGGTGAAGCTGTCAAAGCTGATGTAGTAGGTCTGACTCTGAGGTCCCGCCGAGCTGAAGGCCAAACAGTGACTGTGTTTCTTCACTTCTTCCACCTGAACACACACACACACACACACACACACACACACACACACACACACACACACACACACACATGAGCATTCATCAGCGTCACAGGTCTGTTTAGATCAGCTGACAAGGCAGACAGCACTCAATATTTAGTCTAGCAGTCTAGAACAGAATAAACACTGAGAGACTATGAAACACACTCTGTACGTTTAGCTCTTCATAAAGCTTTACACTTCACTAAGCAGTGTACACTACGCCTGTCTCTCTCTGCGCTCGCTGGCAAAGCAACCAGGATCCAATACATGTCAATATATACAAGTTCCATGTATGAAATATATAGTCACATGACAAACAAACTTACATGTGAGATATATATGAACATATATCTAGCCACATACATTATGTACGTTGGACACATTTCTATCCCCATCATTATTTCATTATGTTGAAATTGCAGACGTAAATATAAAATATAGACACTTATTATTATTACAAAACAATATTTTTTTGTAAATACATGTTGTTTTAATACATTTGCAAATATAAATAAAATATATATTGCTGTTGGCATATGGCTAACATAGATAATATCATATAGCCTTACCAGAATAGTAATATCACTATTGGTATAGGACGATAAATGTCATATATCACATTTCCGTATGGGTAGGAAATCTGCTGTGTATACATAACCTGGAGTTCAGCACATGTAAGCAGTGTAAAGTGAATATTGCAGGCAACTTTTTCAATTTTTTTCTTAAAGATTGGGCCAAAAAAGTAGTTTCAGATCATGTCTTTTCATTTTCATGGTCTGCAAATGTTTAAATCTAAATTAGAGCAGGAAGGTTTATTTCAGTAATTAACCAATTAAATTAAAAGCCGTAAAAGGGATAATACTGTCAAAGGGCTGAAGAGAATCTATTCTAAGTGTGCTTCAGGTGGGATGCTGTAGGATCACAAACATAACGTGAGTTGATTACCTTTCCTCCGATTAGTGGAAGGATGTGCATCTTGCCCGTATGACTGGCCTTCACTGAGGACACCATCAGACAAGTGCCACATAAAATCACCTGCCGTCGACTCCAGCGGTTCACCGGCAGCTGCAGCTTTCCTTTCCTTACGTTATACGATCCAGAGAGCTGGATGCGCTCGGAGCTCTCGATGCTGTGAGGTTTTCCTGCAAGACAGAGAAAACCACTCCTACGGTCAACACATCCAATGCAGCTTCAGTAGTGCATCTCAGTATACGCCACAAAACTGCTGTTTGCACAGCTCTCTACTGGAAAATACTATGTTCCACGCTAGAAAATCCATCTGGCACATGCAATTCAGCAGTCAGTCCTAGTAAAGAGTGCAATTCAGCAGTCAGTCCTAGTAAAGAGTGCAATTCAGCAGTCAGTCCTAGTAAAGAGAGCAATTCAGCAGTCAGTCCTAGTAATAAGTGGAACTCAGCAGTCAGTACTAGTAAATAACAGAATTCAGCAGTCAGTACTAGTAAAGAGTGCAATTCAACAGTCAGTCCTAGTAAAGAGTGCAATTCAGCAGTCAGTCCTTGTAAAGAGTGCAATTCAGCAGTCAGTCCTAGTAAAGAGTGCAATTCAGCAGTCAGTCCTAGTAAATAACAGAATTCAGCAGTCAGTACTAGTAAAGAGCAATTCAGCAGTCAGTACTAGTAAAGAGTGCAATTCAGCAGTCAGTCCTAGTAAAGAGAGCAATTCAGCAGTCAGTCCTAGTAAAGAGTGCAATTCAGCAGTCAGTCCTAGTAAAGAGTGCAATTCAGCAGTCAGTCCTAGTAAAGAGAGCAATTCAGCAGTCAGTCCTAGTAAAGAGTGCAATTCAGCAGTCAGTCCTAGTAAAGAGCAATTCAGCAGTCAGTCCTAGTAAAGAGTGCAATTCAGCAGTCAGTCCTAGTAAAGAGTGCAATTCAGCAGTCAGTCCTAGTAAAGAGAGCAATTCAGCAGTCAGTCCTAGTAAAGAGTGCAATTCAGCAGTCAATCCTAGTAAAGAGTGCAATTCAGCAGTCAGTCCTAGTAAAGAGAGCAATTCAGCAGTCAGTCCTAGTAAAGAGTGCAATTCAGCAGTCAGTCCTAGTAAAGAGTGCAATTCAGCAGTCAGTACTAGTAAAGAGCAATTCAGCAGTCAGTCCTAGTAAAGAGTGCAATTCAGCAGTCAGTCCTAGTAAAGAGAGCAATTCAGCAGTCAGTCCTAGTAAATAACAGAATTCAGCAGTCAGTACTAGTAATAAGTGGAATTCAGCATTCAGTATTAGTAAATAACATAATTCAGCAGTCAGTACTAGTGAATGACATAATTCAGCAGTCAGTACTAGTAAATAACAGAATTCAGGAGTCAGTACTAGTAATAAGTGGAATTCAGCATTCAGTACTAGTAAATAACAGAGTTCAGCATTCAGTATTAGTAAATAACATAATTCAGCAGTCAGTACTAGTGAATAACAGAATTCAGCAGTCAGTACTAGTAAATATCACAATTCAGCAGTCAGTACTAGTAATAAGTGGATTTCAGCAGTCAGTACTAGTGAATAATAGATTTCAGCTGTCAGTCCTATTAAAGATCAGAATTCAGCAGTCAGTACTAGTAATAAGTGGATTTCAGCTGTCAGTACTAGTAATAAGTGGAATTCAGCAGTCAGTACTAGTGAATAACATAATTCAGCTGTCAGTACTGGTAATAAGTGGATTTCAGCATTCAGTACTAGTAAATAACAGAATTCAGCAGTCAGTACTAGTAATAAGTGGAATTCAGCATTCAGTACTAGTAAATAACAGAATTCAGCAGTCGGTACTAGTAATAAGTGGAATTCAGCAGTCAATACTAGTAAATAAGAGAATTCAGCAGTCAGTACTAGTAATAAGTGGAATTCAGCAGTCAGTACTAGTAAATAACATAATTCAGCAGTCAGTACTAGTAATAAGTGGAATTCAGCAGTCAGTACTAGTAAATAAGATTATTCAGCAGTCAGTACTAGTAAATAAGATTATTCAGCAGTCAGTACTAGTAATAAGTGGAATTCAGCAGTCAGTACTAGTAAATAAGATTATTCAGCAGTCAGTACTAGTAATAAGTGGAATTCAGCAGTCAGTACTAGTAAATAACAGAATTCAGCTGTCAGTACTAGTGAATAATAGAATTCAGCAGTCAGTACTAGTAAATAAGTGGAATTCAGCAGTCAGTACTAGTAAATAACAGAATTCAGCTGTCAGTACTAGTGTGAATAACATAATTCAGCTGTCAGTACTGTTAAAGATCAGAATTCTAGTGGAGTAGAATTAGTCAGTACCAGATCAGAATTGGATTCACATGTCTGAATACTTTGAATAATTCAGCAGTGCTCTAGGCCAGTGTTTCCCAAACCTGTCCTGGAGGACCCCCTGCACTGCACCTTTTGCATGTCTCCCTAATCTAACACACCCGATTCAACTCATCAGCTCATTAGTAGAGACTGCAAAAACTGAATTGGGTGTCTGATTAGGGAGACATACAAAATGTGCAGGGCAGGGGGTCCTTCAGGACAGGTTTGGGAAGCACTGCTCTAGGCTATATGGAGAGAGTTTACATTCAACATTGAGAAACAGATGTACAATATTTTCTGCCATAAACTCTAATTTATCAAAATGCGTTGATTTGTCAGTAATCTCTCCTGGTTAAAATATCAATACTTTCATATCACATCTTAATGACTCATCCGCTGTATCTGTCCTGCACTGAATGGTGAGATGTGGTTCTCTCATGCATCTCAGTGAGATCTCAGCTGACTATGTAGAACGATTTCTGCTTTCATTTCTAAGACAGAGCAAGCCAGATCTGACCCAAAAGCAGCATGTGGGTCGGGACCCCACGGTACGCAGCATGGAGCGCTGCAGCCCACTTTACGCGACCATCAGCACAGGTTTAACATGATGACACCCAACCTGATTCACAAACAACGCCTCACACTAGCAGAGTCTGTTCTTCACAAACGACCAGTTACAGCGTTATCTCTCATGTTATGTAGTGATCTGTTAGAGGAAACAGAAATAAGAATAGCAGTTTACAAATATTGAAGCTGTAGACAGACAGATCTCACATGGATCTTAAGCGTGTTGTGCTTTTCCCCAGGCGTGATCCTCAGAGGAAACCACAGCCTTTCCTGCATGAGAACTCTTCTGTCTACCACACACCCTTGAACCATGAGCACATTACGCTACACGGCTATAAGTCACACCACCACATTTGATTAGCTATTAACCAATTTACCAAATCAATAAAGTGAGGCTCAAATTACAGAATTTATTTGAGTTTTCTGCATTGAATTGTCTGGCTGTTCTCAGGCTTGAATTAGTCCACCAGTCTCGCCGCTTGTAAGTGGGATGAGTAAAGAGAAGAATTCAGTAGTCAGTACTACTGAAAAAGTATATTTTAATAGTCTATACTTAATAGTCATACTTTAATAGTAGCCTAATTCATAGTAATAATACATGGCTCAAAACTTAAGCACCTTCTCAAAACATTTCTGAAGCATATATTTTGTTTACGTTTGCTGACAGAAAACCCACAGACCTGCAAATATAAATTGATTCTCTGCCAGCAGGAGGTGCTGTTGTAGCAGAAGTATAGAGGTTATCTATATTATTATAGAATAATTCAGGAGTCAGAACTATTTAAGAGAAAAACTTAACAGCTAGTACTAGTAAAGAGGAGATTTAAACAGAAGAACTAGTCAAGTTTAGAATCCAGCAGTCAGCACTAGTAACGAACAGAATTCAGCAGTCAGTATTATTAAGAGCAGAATTCAGCAGTCAGTAGTGTACTCCTAATGAATATAAATCAGATGTTGGTACTAGTAAAGAACAGAGCTACTACTACTACAAGGCAGAATTCAGAAGCCAGTACTACGAAAAACAGAACTAAACTATTAGTACTAGGGGTCGACCGATTATCGGCCTGGACGATTATCGGTGCCGATATTAAGCATTTTACCGATTATCGATATCGGCCATTTTAAAAACAGATTTGCCGATATTTTTTTTTTTTTTTATGCAAACAAACATACTATTTACAGGTGACATTATTTATTGGTGAATAAATAATACAGGTGAAATTATTTAATGTTTAAATGCACTATTTGGCTCGATGCAGCCTGTCTGAGCTCAACACTCTGTGAGAGTGAGGCGATCTCTCAATCTCTGAGAGCAATCTCCGCCCACCGCTCATCTGATATGTAGAGAGTCACGAGTCCGACCAATCAACGCGGAAAACTGAAGGCAGTCTCACACCGAGAGCACATGCTAACTGGAGCTGCCTCAGTGATCACGCATCAGTTGTCACTCAAAGGTAAAGCAGCAGCAGACGTTGCTGAAGTTGCAAAACACCTCAATATAACCCATGATGTCCGCGATGTGGAAAATGCAGGCGGAATCGCGGAATGCAGTCATATAATGGAATTTACCGTATAACGCGGAATGTCATGGAATGTGTCGAAGTTTGGATGAATTAATCAAAAGTAGGTCAGTACACTTAAATCGACTCGCGCTATGGACTAGTATCTATAAATATTAAGCCGCAAAAACACTATTTAAATATGAATCCTGCATGTTCTGCATCTCTGTTAATGAATGACACAGACGTGCGGTTTCATTTACTGCACACATACATACTGAAGCGCACGTGGCGCCGCAGTGACTTCAGCGTCTGCCGTCTCTCACTAAATGAGGACATAAATACATGAACAACATCCCCAGAACTGCTCGGAGAGTCACTTCATGAGCATTTGACCGTTTCATTTGAGTAAAACGATCGTCATATCATATATAGGCTACAGAAACTTAAAAGGTCCTCATGGCAACCTGTCAAAATATAAGTTCGGTTTAGCCGAATATATTACTGTATACGTAATACAACTACAACAATTATTACAACTTTTGTTGAGAATAATCACACAATACGCTAAATACGTTTACTTTAAGTTTTACAAAATGTTTACAGAATGCTTCTGGGTGATCTCTGTACTTATGTTATTATTAATATTATTAA
Organism: Gymnocypris eckloni scoliostomus; assembly: GCA_027564155.1. NCBI lineage: Eukaryota > Metazoa > Chordata > Actinopteri > Cypriniformes > Cyprinidae > Gymnocypris > Gymnocypris eckloni. Next base: position 33,741,415 of record CM050422.1, read on the forward strand.
TATTACTGTTTATTTAATGTTGTTGTTATTAACAGTTTTCAGAATTAAAGACATGTTTAAAAGCATTTAAAGAATGTTTTTTTTTGTCAGAGCTCTTGTTATTATTAATTTTGGCATTCATTTTCATTTTTACACCAGACACGTATATCGGTTCAAAATATCGGTTATCGGTCTACTTGATCTGTAATAATCGGTATCGGCCCTGAAAAACACATATCGGTCGACCCCTAATTAGTACTAAGAGAACAGAATTCAGTAGTCAGTATTATTAAGAACAGAATTCAGCAGTTAGTACTAGGGCTGTGACAATAACCGCATTACCGCGGTAATGAGATGCCGACCGCGGTGTTGAGGTCATCACCGTCATCACCGCACTGTTTTTCGCTGGATCCGACCAAATTTCTTGCAACGCGGGAATAAAACACGGTAACGGTCGGTAACTCTGGTGTAATTTGAACGGGATTGGGCGCGGTCTAACAATATCCCGTTCCCGACATCCTTTCAGAACAGCATATCTGTGTTTTTACTCCCACATAATGTATGTGTGTGAGAGAGAAAGCGCAGTGGAGATAACACAAGTGTAATATTATCTATTAAATAGGCTTACGTACACCCAAAACCGTGTTTTGTTGTGTTTTAGCCAAGTGGAATACTCAATATTTAGCGTTTATCATATGCAGTGTTTAATTTGTGTAATAAAGCGGGGTGACAGATCCGGCATCAGAGGATGGAGAGGTAAGAGATCATTCGCGCAATCACTCCGTTGACCCACTTAAGTGATTACCAGCTTGCATCAGTTGCTTTTATTGTGTGCATATACTCTAAAAATCAAGGTCATTTTATTAAACATTTTTTTGTAATGTTTGGGTAGTTTTTGTGTAACCCATATCCTATATGACAGTCGCAGGGTCTGCGTTTGCATCGAGTGCACGCAGATATTTTGCCTTCTCTTCGGGTGAGAGCAGTTCTCAGTGCCACTTACTTTTTGTCAAATATAGGTTTCATGTAATCTATAAAACAGTAAACGATTTTATTTTATGCAAAGCAAACCAAGTCACCTAAACGAGCCGCATCAGGTTTTTTGCGACTATGAAATGTTTTATTTTTACTTCTAAAATGCTTGTTAAATGAATTTAAAAATAAGAAATGTTGTATACATGTTTAAACGGAAATATGTTGTATTAAGAACTGTATTTGAGAAAAATAAAGACATTAAGACAAGAAAGAAAGAAAGAAAGAAAGAAAGAAAGAAAGAAAGAAAGAAAGAAAGAAAGAAAGAAAGAAAAAGAAAGAAAAATAAAAAAACAATGACAAGCTCAAACAAAACGAAACCAACAGCAACTAAATAAAATAATCAAATTATTAATTGTCTAATCAGCATGCTTTAATTTAGTGTCGCTAGTGGTTTGCGTCAATAAGTTTAAATTAAAATATCTTTGGTCTGTTAATTCTGCTAAACTTGAATTACTAAAACTCAAATTAAAACCGAAACTAACCTGTATAGGGTAGAAAACTCCACTAAATAAAAATTACTCTAAAATTAACCAAATTATAAAAAAATAAAAACGAAACTTACATTTTTAGCGAAAATTGAAAGCAATATTAAAATAAAAACGAATTAAAAAATGCAACACTACAATAACCCTGACAAACGTATTTCTCTGGAGGAAGAGGACCGTCAGATGAGATGATCGGAGTTCGGAGGTGCCGATCCGGACCGGGTTCGTTCAGATGAAGCCCTGACTGCTAATAGCACATGCCCGTGCTTGCTTTTATTTTAATGTAGTTGTTAATAAACAAATTATCCAATCTTTCACATGCATCTTTAAAATCGTGTTTGAGTGAAGTGGGCGCGGCACGGCAGTGTTTTGCCCAGAGCCCTGTACATGAGTGACAGAGCAGAATAAGGATGAAGCACAGTGTGGATGCTGAAAATGGTCAGTTTACTGCGAAGAAACCCATGACAGGCGAGTCTGACTCGGGACATTCTTCTCAGGGAAGTTAAATTGTTTGGTTTCATGAAAAAGAGATTTAATTTTACAATGTCTAAGCCAACGGTTTTGTTCATATTTTGCATATAAATTTAAATGACAGATGTCTTTTTTTTTTCTGCGACACTTTTCCGTGTTGACAGCAAAAGCTTAAACAAATTAGTATTTTGACAAGACGAATAAAAACAACAAATATGCTATTTTTACATTTTTGTACAAACTGGCCTACATTATTATTATTTTTTTCTCTCTGCAACACTTATTATTACGTTGACAACAAAATGTAAAACTAATTTGATTCTGGACAAGACGAATAAAATAAATAGCCTACAATAAAATAAATTTTGTGCAGACCACATTTGTATTTGTTATCTCTCTCTTTCAGTAGAGGAAATGTAATTGTGAGATTCTGGAATTATGTATATTTCGCGGGAACGGTCGGGTTAAGAAGAAAAGAAAGCCTCTTTTATTTTGTACCTTAAAAAGGTTGTTATTATAAATGTAGCCTAACGAATAGTCAAATAATATTAATTACATCCTAATTTGCTGTTATAACCTATCCATTTCAACAAACACAGTTTGCAACAAGTTGTGTTTGGGCAAGTGCGTTTATATCCACGGACTGTTACACAAAAAACAATGTCTAAAGAAATAGGAATCAAAGTTTAGCACAAATCACCAGAACAAAGCCTGGAGCATGTTGAGCTCGCTTGTTGTTTCTGCAGCTTGCTCAGGTTATTATTCTTTTAATAATTTATTGTACAAAGAATGGGTTACAAACGATGACAAAGACTGTTCCATAATTCCTATTAAACTCAGAAGATATTGAAAAAAATAAAAAAGTTATAGAGATTAATATTATTTTGTTATTATTGTCAATTTAATTAGCCGTTTTAAGAATAAAGAAGAGGACTTTATTATTATTAATTTATGTTCATTTACAAGCTGCATGCGTTCTTGATCAAGTCATTCAGGGCTCTGCTCATTCTTCCCACTGGTCGCAACTTTCTCTTTTTGATACAACATTATGATAAAAGTTCATCAGCATGCATTGATTAATCTAGTTTATAGCTATATGGTAACGAAAGTGTTCAACATTCAACTCGTTCTTTTTCATCAGTATTATTTATGTCGCCTTCTCTGATTTAAGAAGCAGTCTTTTACTTTAGTTTGAAAACCAAATCCTCCGTTGCTCAGTCTGCTGCGTGCACCTTTGCGCTCGTGCTGATGCAGTGAGTGTAGCTCTACCCACGAAGCGCTCCTGCTGAAAGTGCATCTCTTCACGTGATCAGTGAAATCTGACTCCTGCTACAATGTGCTGTGGCTCTGCAGCGCGCAGACGCTTTGGAGCAGCAGACCATGCACGTGCGATTAACCGCCAAACCGCGATATTTGTTGCTGCTTCACCGCGGTAACGAAAAATCCAATACCGTCACAGCCCTAGTTAGTACTAGTAAAGGGCAACATTTAGCAATCTGTACTAGTAAAGTGCATAATTCTACTTTTTTTAGTTAATACTACCAAAATCAGAATTCAGCTGCTGGTACTAGTGAATTACAGAATTCAGTAGTCAGTATTATTAAGAGCAAAGTTCAGCACTAGTAAAGAAACAACTAGGTAGAAGGTACTAGTAAAGAATATAATTAATCAGTCAGTACAAATAAAGAACAGAATTCAGCTGTTGTACTAGTAGATTACACAATTCAGTAGTCAGTATTATTAAGAGAATTCAGGACTCAGCAGTCAGTACTAGTAGAATTTAGTATTTAGTTAACATTGGCCATTGAGAAATAAATGTACAGCGTGTTCTGACATAAACTCTAATTTAGGCTAACAAAACGTCTGTCTAGAGCAGGGGTCATCAAAGTTGATCCTGGAGGGCCGGTGTCCTACAGAGCTTTGCCTCAACACACCTGCCTGGAAGTTTCAAGTATACCTAGTAAGACCTTGATTTAGCTGCTTCAGGTGTGTTTGATTAGGGTTGGAGCTAAATGGTGCGGGAACACCGGCCCTCCAGGACCCCTGGTCTAGAGCATGCAGACCCGTGAAGGTGTCCCAGCCCTACAGATGACTCCTGGGACAGACGCCTGTGGTCGAGGGCCAGCGGTCTGTCCCACGTTTGACTCGAGATCTGTTTTTAAGCACCTCATCCTGTTTTGAGCAGATGCAGTCCTCTGGGTATCCGGCACAAAGCAGAAGAGGGTGTGTGTCCAGGCTATATTTGTCCACGCTCCGCTCGTGCGCTCTAATGCACCGGAGAAACCGCCCGTGTGACATACTGGGGCTAAAAAATCCTGAATAATTTCTTTCAGGAGTGTAAGAGGCTCATGACTGCGAGGGACATGTTCTGGAGGAGCTCGGCGCACCACAACAGATGCATTACACAATCTCAACATCATTATTTTAGAAAACGGAGACTTTCATGAGAGATTCTGATTAAGTATTTTAAATTTGAGAAAACATCATTTTTCAACCAAACAGCAGATACAAATAAAACAGTCTAAATGATCGTGTCACTTAATGAATTCGAGGAAGAATGAGATTTTGATAACACTTTATAATAACTGCACGCCATAAATCATTAGGTAAGCATTAGTAAATAGTAGGGCGGTAAATCGAATAAAATATTTAAAATCGCATGATTGTCATGAGTTAACTCGCAATTAATCGCACTTTATCTGTTCTAAATGTACCTTAAATTAATATTTTTCAAGTTTTGAATACTCTACTCAACATGGGCATGGACTAATATGGATGCTTTATGCAATATATGTTTATTATTAGTGAAACCATAGTCAACAGCATGAAGAGTAGATCTAGTTGTGATTGGCTGTTCGCCGATGATCGTGCACGTGCTCCATTAACTCAAGATCAAGCCAGAGTTAACAGAGAAAGCTGATGATCCAGCTTCATGCTACCAATAAAGCCAGATTGGAGTGGTTTGGTTTTGCCAACTCTGAATTTGTTAATCTACAATCATGGTACAGCCCCCTGATACTGGCATAAAATTATCTCAATATCTACAATGATATGTCTCGGTAAGATATTGATCCAGATATATAATGCAATGCTGATTGAGAGAGGCAGAAACGAAGATCAGATTTGAGACTAAAACATGATTGATGGAGGATCCAGTAAAGCTGAGCTGCTTCAGAAAGTGTTCATTTGGAGATACGACTGCAGTTATTCTGATCAAACCCAGTCCAGATCTGACACGAGACTCTAAACTCTGACCCAGAGACAGAAGACATGAGGAGATCCTTGAGCATGTTTATCAGGCAGTAATAACTACATCAGTCTCTGTTGCTAAGATCCACTCCTGCTCGGCCAGACGAATCCCACACAGCCCTTTCCTTCCCATCCGTGTTCCTCACAGCCCGCTTTTCCTCAATGAAAGCGCTTCCGGCGGCCCAGTGTTAGCCGCGAGCCAAGAACAGCCTCTAAATATCCAGACCCCCACTGCACCAGTAGCATTCAGCCTTTCACTGCAATGATAATGAACAGACCAGAACAAGAGAGGCTCACAATGCAAAGGGGGAGAGGGAGAGAGAAAGAGAGAGAATTGAATTGAGAGAGAGAAAGAGAGAGAGGGAGAGATAGAGAGAGAGAGAGATCCATGGGAAAATAAAGACAGAGGGTCATTGTGAGTGCATGCTGGTTCTGAGTTTGACATGCACTCACCGCACAGAGACGTCACACGGTCTCTCTCTCACATACTGTACATTGAATGCACACGTGCTCCGTGTGCACCTAAACAGAGCGCAGGGTTATTCATTAGTCGAGTTCTGTTTGAGTCAATAATTGCACTATTTGTGACATGCACATGCTGTATAACACCAGCTAGAGAGCCGACCTCTCACCTCTGATCTCCTGCATGCATGTGTTTTATATGTGTTTGCATGATAGTGAATCTTTCTAGGTCATTAATACGTCAAGTTCTTTCCAACGCAAATAAATAAATAAATGGTTGTTGCACTATTTTTGGCATGCACGAGCCATTTAACAACCAATCACGTGCACCTCTATCTAATCTTCTGCACGCACATGCTTGTAAAGTATAAGGAGCAATTACAAATGAGATGTCAATATCAATATAAACTGCGTCTGCATCCTGAGATAAAGACCTCATAAAGTCTGTTCTGGAGTCAGAATCTCACTTTCACTGTATACAGCAGGGCAACACCGGTCCTGGAGTACCATAGAATGATTCAACAACTCGCTCAAGATTGACTCGGTTCATTACTAAATGAATCGGTTCTTTTGAATCAATCTCTTGAATGAGGGTTTAATGTTTAATAGCTCCTTTTCGCCACCTGACACACATGAACTGATGGATGGGATTTAAATTATAATTTAATAAAAGTATCTGATTCTGATGTTTGATCCAGGCGTGTGTTTACTCTAAATACATATGTGTGGAGGCTGTGAAGCGAGTATTGTTTACCTGCGTAGAAGCGCAGCAGCGAGCCCAGCTCGGTGTTCATGCCCTCCTCCTGCACCCGCCACGGGTCCTTAAAGCCCAGCTTAAAGAGGAAGTCGTTCTGGATCTGCAGGGGCCTCTCCTCGGGCCCCAGGCGCCGGGCCGCCTCGCCGTGCAGCTGAATGTACAGCGCCGGACCGGAGTCCCAATCACCGGCGGGACCCGCCGTTACCGGACAGTCCAGCTCCAGCTCGTCCGAGGAGCTGCCGTACGTGTCCAGGCCCTCGAGCGCCGAGGCGTCGGTGCCCAGGGTCATGTCGTCGCTGAGCGAGTCCCGGTGCCGGCTGAGCCGGGCCTCGGAGCTCATATCGCTGTTGCTCTCGACATCAGAGCCCGCGGACCGTTTGACGGAGTCCTCGTCCTGAGGCTCGGTGTAGATGTCGTACCGGTGCTCCTTCTCCAGCAGCAGCAGCCGCAGCCGGTCGCAGTTCCCGTTCACGTCCGTCTTGGCGGCCAGCCTCAGTACCGAGCCCGGTTTGCCGCTCAGTCGCTGCGCGATCTCGGCCGCGGTGCAGTCCGCGGTGCACAGCACTAGCCGTGGCGGGAGCGAGCGCACTGTCAGCCGGTCATGGACGTACACGGAGCCGCGGCGCAGGTCCTGGCGAACCCACTGCCGGTCACACAGCTGCAGCGGAGCCGCGGCTCGGTGTCTCTGCCGGTCCAGAGACGCGTGCCTCCTCACCTTCCTCCTCCTCAACTCACCGGGGCTACGGTTCTGACGCGGGTTCGACGCTCTTTGGCCTTCGTCGTCGTCTTCATCGACCGCGGATCTCAAGGCCGCACTCAGATTTCCGCTTTTCTTCAGTTTCACGCTCTCCATTCTCGCTGATCGCTCTTTAGTCCATCAGAGCGGGGATACGACGCGCAGAGAGGCGTCATGAACGATCGCGGCGCGCCGCTCGGCAGCAGATCATGGAGTCTGAAAGGGGACGAGGCAAATCTCGCGAGAAACCAACGCGCGAGAGTTCGCGAAAGAGGCGGTTGCCAAGTCCGCGGTTTTCCTGCTACTTTGTAGCTAGAAGGGATACCGGAAGACAACAATAAATGTAATATTCTACATATTAGATTGTGTTTTATTAACATCTTAACCCTAAATATACCACTTACAATAATACAAAACAGTAATTATTAAAAATAAATCACACTATATTGATGTGTGCATGCCCTTATTATTATTAAGCTGGGTTTATTTTTCAAAATATATATATTTTCATGTTCGTAGGTTGAAGAGAGCCCAATATCGTAATATTTATCCCCTGGAATGCGAATTTTACAAGGGGGTATCCCCCAAATCGTGTATTTTGAAAATGGAGCGGATTTGTTGTGAAAACCTGGCAACCCTGTCAGACCGGAATGCTGGAATTTTCTAGTGGTGTTCTATCGTATATTTGTACTGTTTTGCATGATACAAATACAAGGGGGAACAGACGTCACTCGCGAGAATTACAAAGCATCGCGAGAGTTCACGTCCTCAGGCGGACTCTTCACAGATGTGACAGGGGTCAGGGAGGTGTCAGCTTTATTCTGTGCAGGTATTGTGTGTGTTTTAAGCCACTTTCTCATTCGTTTTACAAGTTTACTGCTTTTTGTGTATATCCATAAATAAAAAGATCGAGAAGACGCGACGCATCACTTAAATCTCGCGAGAATTGAAGCCATAAACGCCCTCGGACTGCTATTGTGGATCGTTCAAAGTTATTAAACACGTGCTTATGTTAGTATTTCTAACCTAATATTCATGCTGGAAGTCGCTAAAATCGATTCGCTGTCATTTTTTATTTTTCCAATGTGAAATATTAATAAACTGTGCAAGAAATCCGAAGTGCGCGTTTTAGCACAAAACTCCATTTCCCGAAAAGCACCGCGGCGTTTGTTTTCATTGGTGCGTCACAGTCACGCTTGTCCGTAATTATGTTCATAAGTTATAAAATACTACAAAGTTGATCACATCACAAGATTTAGCACATATTAGATAAGTCATGCACTCTTTTGGGCACATTTAAGTGATAGTGAGCGCTGTCATTTGAACAATCTGTGACGGTCGCGCGGGCTTTCAGTCGATTAATGTTGCTTTTAATTAATATAAAATACATATAAGACCACGGACTGAAGTTATATAGCTGTCAGCAGATATCAGTAGACGTGTTGCACTGCCACCTAGCGGACAAACACTTATTAAGAAAGTACGTTTTTTTAATTGAGCATATTTAATAAATTACATGATTCAAGCCTAACTTAATGTATCGAGACATGAAACAGATGGAGACTCGTTTCTTTCCTCTGGATAATTAAATGCAGTCATAAACATGCCATGTCCAATAAAAGCAATATCACTATTCACAATTGTGTGTATCATACCTTATTCACATCCTTTGCATAATTTATATAGCATACCTGTACATATTGCATGCTGTATATTTAGCATGTAGTGTATTTCTATATATATGCATTAATTCTGATGGTTTCTAAAACACATAGACAAAAACACCTCCTAAAGCAAATGCAGGTAAAACCCATCAGATCAAACATGAAGCTCTTGTATGTGTTTGCAGGGCTTGTTTGTGGAGGGCACATACAGTGCAGCTGTTCTTCAGCAGACGAGACACACATGTTCAGTGTTATCAAACACTCTCACATCATTCATATGAGACGCCTGGAGTCGCGTGAATCCAGCCATTGTTGTGTTTTAAACGTTCTCGGGTCTGTGTGTGTGTGTGTGTGTGTGAGTGTGAGTGTGTGAGAGAGAGAGTGTGTGTGTGTGAGAGAGAGAGAGAGAGAGAGAGTGTGTGTGAGTGTGTGTGAGCGCGCGTGTGTGTGTGTGCGCGCACGTGTTTGTGTGAGTGAGAGTGTGCGTGTGTGAGAGAGTGTCTGTGTGAGAGAGAGAGAGTGTGTGTGTCTGAGTGTGTGTGTGTGTGTGTGTGTGTGTGTGTGCATGTGAGAGTGTGTGTGCGCGCGTACGTGTGTGTGTGTGTGTGTGTGTGTGTGTGCGCGCGTGACTGTGTGTGCGCACGCGCGCGCGTGTGTGTGAGAGTGTGTGTGTATTTATTTGAGTCTGTGACGGCTACCGAATGAACATTAATAAGGACAGTTTTAACTAATGAGAGACATGTACAGCATCTGCTCTGTTTTCTCCTTCAGCAGCGAGTCTGTTTTCAGGAACTTAAAAGTATAAAAACAACTGGAATTGATGCTTATCATGAAACCAGTGTTTCCACAATATGCCTCTTTCTCCAGCTTGTGTACACACACACACACACACACACACACAAAACTCTTAAATATCAAACACTCAGATGATGAACAACTCGTTCTCAGTGTCTGTGAGACAGAAAGCTCTGGAGTGTGTGTTTGGACTGAACTGAGTGTATATACGTGTGTATGCTGCTGGAGGAATATATATATATAACTACTCTCTTTATAACAGTGTTTGATGGTCATCTCGGCTGTGACACTATTAGATCCTCCGCTCTCACTAATGCTTTTAAAAGTGATATAAATGTTAAGGACAAAACACTTTTGATATTGCTAAATGTCATCTAATTTAAAAATGAACATTTTGTCCTTCTCTCACCCTCAAGTTGTTCCAAACCTTTAGTGTCATCAGCATTCGAGTTCTCTTTTGTGTTCCACAGAATCATATGACGTGAGTATATGATGATATTTGTGGGTGAACTATAAGACCTGTATATCCTCACTACCTTATTTTTGATTCCAAATGGAAGTGAGCACCTCTATTCTCGTTTGGCACTCAACAGAGGTAGTCGCTTAGATTTCACTCCCCGCCCTACCCTTTTTTTTCCTCCCTGCTTGCTTCTGCTGTCTCGTCTCGTCTATCTATTGAAGAGACTCTTTCTGCACGGCTCTCCAAACTAGAAAATTATGGATTTGATCAACTGGTCTCTCAGCGATTGACACCATCTTCTCACGAGAAGTCTGGGTTCTGGGGAACCTGTTTGTCCTGACGGACGTCGGCGGATATACGAGGGATGCGTGGGAGAAGTGGCAAATCGTGTGTCTGGCTCTTTCCGTTGAGGACGCTGAGGATATCTACCTTTTCGGCACCATGATAACAGGTATTCTGCTGATTGGATTAGGCTTTACCCTGGGTTATCGAAAATTCAGAAGACGGAACAGCTGTCCAAAGTCTCATAAGGCTGCCCGTTTGGATTGAAGCCGTGGGAAGAGCGGTCAGCAATGAGACTGAGACTATAAACCGGAATATGGATACCATCATGATGAAACTCGCAGCTTTGGAAGTGAAACTTTTCAGAGATCAGAATGGACAAAGAGAATGAGCTGCGGTAGTTTGCAGCTGTTAGCCCCAAAGTCACAACAATTTAATCTTATCTTTTCTGGCTCCCTGCATCGGCGCCTTGGCCAAGGCCGTCTGGATAACCACCCTGAGAGAGCGATGGAGTGGGACTCTCTTGCTCCCTTCCTGACTACAGACATTACTCCTCCCCATTCAACTGCCTCTGTAACGCTTTGCACCGCCACTAGGGCAGCAAGTCTGCGACCGGCGCCAAATAAATGGCACTGGACCGGATGGCTGCTTGCCAGAGCTGGATATGTTCCCCTGTTGCAATGTCATGTGTTTATGGTATATGTGCTTTGTGCTGAGGTGTTTTTCTGTTCTCAGACTGTACTCCAAATGGAGCATAGTCTGGGGTTAAAATTTTTCCTCCTCTCTCCTCATGTAAAGCTGTATTTTCTAAATACCCTGTCTCCTGTTCTGTCTACCCGTTGTCATATGTATGTTGTGTATGTATGGACAGGTTGATGGCTAATTTCGCTGGTACTTGTACTAGTGACAATAAAGGGCTACTACTACTACTACTATTCCCTACCACTGACAGCTGAATTACACTTATTACTCTGCTTTTTATATGAATGACTCTCTGAAGGGAACCGATTGTCTTCAGAAAGGTTTTCATGTTACCAGTTAAAGTATCATTTATGAGCCGAGCGCTGCTTTGTTTACAGTCGTTACCGAGGAAACGCTATATTACTGATGTTCTAAAAGCGCCTCCTGCTGGCAGAGACTGAATGTGCGTTACAATAATCCAGTCTGCAGTGTTTGTTCAGACCAATGCCAAAATACACCCAATACATATTCAGTTCAATTGTGGGGTTAATCATTTTGTATTTATTTGTGTTTTTTGTTCACTTCTATCTCAACAGTAAATCAATTGCTACTTAGTGGTGTTGAAAACTCTGTTCTTCTAAAGTAGAAAACTCAGAAGAGAAGACCAGGAGACTTCGGATTCGATCGTCAGCAGAATTTCTTTATTCTATGACATGTGTTGTTATCTGCAGTCATCGAAGATCTCATCTAAGTCATTTTCACAGGGTATCTTATAGACAGAATTGGAGGAGGGATTCTTAGAGGTGGAGACAAACATCAAACAAAGCAAACATCTGAGGGAGGCGTTAGTTAATTACAGGAACCTTCCGTGGTCCAATAAACCTAACAAAGGTTGAATCTGACTCCTTGATCTTACCATTAACATAAGAGACAAAAGGCACCGTTGTCTCGAGCTCAAATGGTCAGGAAACGCTCTCAAACATCTGTATTTCCTGACACTTTCTTTAGTCAGGAAGTGTATCTAAATTAAACATTTAAAATAAAATTTGTAATCCTTCAATCCCCTCTTTGAGAGTTCTAATAACTCTCACAAAAATACAAATTTAGACACTTAAAAGTTAATTCTTGTAACTTGTAATCGTTACAGGCACAGTGTACATGTTCTGTGTTGCTTATATGTAATTGCATGCTGACACAGAAACAAAACATGCAATTAGTTTTGCTGAAAGATCGTATGTGAGTCTCTTGGTCTTCTCTTCTGAGTTTTCTACTTTAGAAGAACAGAGTTTTCAACAGATGCTGCCGTGTCCCGGATAGAGTTCCAGCTTCCTCACCTGAAAAACTTCAAGCTAAAACAAAGATCTGCATCTTTTGGAATCCAGCGAAACTTCAAGCTGAACAAGGATTCCCAGACTGAATTTTTCTCTCAACCAAAAGGGTTGTGGTGAGTGTGCTGTCTCTATTCCAAAAGAACCTAAGACCAGTGTATCCTCTGTGCCATCAGAGAAGAGTTAACATACATCTGTAGGGTTTGTTTAACTAAAAGTTATCCTCTGTTTCAGGCAGGGAAGGTTAGCATTTCATGCTAATAATTTTGTTTTATCCTCTGTTCTTGTAGGCAGGGACGTGTATCCTCTGTTTCAGGCAGGGAAGAGTTTATCCTCTAAAAAATTTTTATTTTTAGAGATGAGTTTATCCTCTAAAGTTTTTTTGATTTTAGAGATAAAAGTATCCTCTGTTCTTGTAGGCAGGGACGTTTATCCTCTGTTTTCAGACAGGGAAGAGTTTATCCTCTAAAGTTCTGCTTTTAGAGATGAAATTTTATCCTCTGTTCTTTCAGGCAGGGAAGATTTTGGCATTTACGTGCTAATTTTGGTTTATCCTCTGTTGTTTCAGGCAGGAAGGTTTTTAGCATTTACGTGCTAAAAACAAGTGTACCCTCTGTTAATCAGAGAAGTGTTTGTTTTGTTTGTGTGGTACAGAAGAAACTTACAAAATGGTTAGAATGAATGCTAGGCTGATTCCAACCACAGAAAAGAGTGGTCTTCTCCTCTGTGGTCAGATAGTGAATTCAAAACACTGTTAGAAAAAAATGGACCTAATAGTCACTGAAAAGTTAGACAAGAACTAACGCAGAAATATGAGATTCATCCAGACAAGACTTGGTCAGTAGATGAGTGTAAAAAGGTACTAGGAGCAAGTATTCGTAAGAACAATGTGAAAGGCATTATCTGTTGTCACAGAGAATTCAGTGTAACGCTAGCGACACAACAGTCTCAGCGTAGCAGAGCTAGAGAAACAGAACAATGAACTCCGTGCTAGAATATACACTTTGACCAAGAAATTGAACCTCAAGAAAGAGGCAAAACTGATGTGGAAGTAAGTCAGGATAACATTTACCCTGATTTACAAGCGTTTTTGAAACAGATGTAGCTCTCCAATCAGTAACTGATGTGCCTGTAAATTCCTTCAATGTGTGTGGTGCGAGGAGGAGATCTCAGGGATTGAGGAAACTGATAGTGTTCCTCTCAATTCTTCTGTGGTGCAAATACAAACTGTTGCCAAAGCTTTAGGTCCTAAAGATATAGAGAGACTATCTCAAAGTTTACCAGCAGCACGCACACATTTTTCTGAATTTAGAAGAACATTGATCAGTAAATGCGTCTTTATGACATGTCGTTGACAGAAGTCACGCAGCTGATGTCACAAATACTAACTGAATCTGAATTCAACAGTTTTGAATCTGCTGTCACTTCTGAACTACGAAATGCCAGTAAGGGTGATTTAAGAGAAGGTATTTTGAAAATCCTAAAGAATATCTTAGGACCCAAAATAGATTGGTCTAGAATTACTACCTGTGTGCAAAGGAAAGAAGAAACTGTGAGTGAATATACTGAGAGATTTTGTCAGTCAGCTGTAATCTACAGTGGAATTGTTGATGACCCTGAAAGTGTGCTAGATGACAAGGGACCCTTGGTTCGTATCTGGTCAGATGGCCTTGTAGCCGAATACAGAAAAGCTTTACCATTCTTAGATCTAACTTGGTCTAACAGAACTCTCAGAAGTAACCTAGACAGGTTAACTACATGGGAAAGAGATGCTGATGTCAAAGCAAAAGTAAGAGTAGCAGCAGCTACGTTTAACACAACGAAACAAGACAATAGATGGTCTAAAAGAGAAAGCAAATGCAAATACTGTGAAAAATTTGGACATTGGGAGAAAGAGTGTAGGAAGAAGTTGCAAGATAGTAAAAGAAATGCTATGCATAATTCTGCTCCTTCTCAGCCTGCACACAACCCTGAAGTAGTTCCGCCAGTGACCACTGAAACTATAGGACAGTTAGTTCAGGCTCTTCTAAGAGCACAACAAGACCAGGAAAAAACTAATTATTGGGGCTGTGAGTAGCTACCTTTCCCCTGTAATCCAACACAATGACCAAAGAATTTTGTGAAAGGTAGCATAAAAGAGAAAGAGATTGATTTTTTGCTTGATACAGGTGCAGAAATTACAGTAATTCCTACAAAATTGGCACAAGGTTTAAACATCCCATACAAGAAAACCAAACTTTGTTTAACTGGTGTAATAGGTGAAGATTCTGTTTTGTATGAAACTCCGCCCATAGAGGTACAATTTGGCCCAAAAACTCTGACTACAAAATTGCTATGCTCCATTAAATACAGGTGCCATTTTAGGCATGGATCTTCTGAGACAAATAAATCTAACTTTAGACATGTCCTCAGAATCTACTAGCATAAAAATTTCCTCAGCACAGATTTCTACCAATAATGCAACCCCTCCCGAGTATGTTTTCTTACAGAATCATCCAATTTGGGCTAAAGACAAGGATGATTGTGGGTTGTTGACAGGTGTAGAACCAGTTAAATTGACAGGAACTCCACCTCCGGTCACCAAACAATATCCGATTAATAAGGAAGCTATACAGGGAATCAAACTTATTGTAGAAAATTTGCTGATGCAAGGAGTGCTAGTTAAAACCAACAGTCCATGTAATTCACCCATATGGCCCATCAAGAAATCTAATGGGACATGGAGACTTACAATAGACTACAGAGTAGCCAATAAACATATTGAAAAAATCACCCCCCTAGTGGCAGATCCATCTACAATTTGTAATGGCTTACCATTAGATTGTAAGATTTTTCAGTAATTGATATGTCTAATGGATTCTTTTCTGTACCGTTGCACTCTGACAGCCAGCCATGGTTAGCTTTCACAGTTGACTATGAACAATACCAGTGGACACGATTGCCACAGGGATTTCAAAACTCCCCAACCATATATCATCAGGCTGTCAGGCGTGATTTGTGTGACCCAGAATGTCCGGTAAAACAGTCCACTATGATCCAATATGTTGATGATATTTTGATTGCCTCAACAGATCATGAGGTACATCAAACTGAATTGGCATCATTGTTGGACTATTTGCATAAAAAAGGACACAAATGCAGCTTTCACAAAGCTCAAGTTGCTAAAAAGCAAGTCACATTTCTGGGTCAAACAATTGGTGCAGGAAATAGATCCATTACACAGGATCGAGCGGCTTCAGTCAAAGCCATACCTCCGCCTAATACCATTAAAACACTCCGCTCATTTTTAGGAACAACAGGTTATTGTAGACCTTGGATTGAAGACTATGCCTCGATTGCTCAGCCTCTCTATGATTTGTTGAAAGGCCATGGTAAAGATTCAGATACTGTTTGTATGGAAGAACTTCATCTCAAAGCTTTTAATGATTTGAAGAGAGCACTATGTCAAGCACCAGCATTAGGAATTGCCCAATCTGATAGACCCTTTGTGCTTTATGTCCATGAACACTTAGGCTTTATGACTGCATGTCTAATGCAAGATCATGGGGGCAGCTTACGCCCAATTCATTACTATTCCGGTAAACTTGACATAGTCGCTCAAGGTATGGGCCCATGCCTCAGAGCAGTACAGGCAGTTCATCTAGCGCTTCAGGCTTCATCAGGAATGGTGTTAGGTCAGACTGTAAACGAAAATGCCCTCACACAGTGTCCGCACTGAATCAAGCAAAAGTCACTTCTGTCACCTCCCGTTGGGGAAATTGGTTAGCAACTCTCACAGCCCGAATATTGTTATACAGCGTGCACCAGTCACGAACCCATCCTCATGTATGATGTCTGCAATGACTGAATTTGTGTTAGAGGATGAAGGCGAAATGACTCATGATTGTGTTACGCTTACATATGCAGCGACAAGTGAAATAGCAGAAACTCCCATAGAGAACGAGAATTGGAGTTGTTTGTTGATGGTTCAGCTCAAGTTATTGAAGGTAACAGAGCAGGATATGCAGTAACTTCCACCACTGAAGTAGTTGCTTCAGGTCGTCTTCAGATCATTTTCAGCTCAAGCTGCAGAACTAGTAGCCTTAACTAGAGCATGCACGCTAGCTTCAGGATCGGTTGCAAATATCTACACAGATTCCAGGTATGCTTTTGGGGTAATTCATGATTTTGGTGTCATTTGGCAAACCAGAAAATTTCTAACTTCTGCTGGATCCCCCATTAAGCATGCTGGATTAGTGAAAGATTTAATGTTTGCCATGAAACTCCCAAAGAAATTAGCAGTGATCAAAGTGAAAGCACATCTCACAACTAATACTACGGAAGCTAAAGGTAATGCTCTTGCTGATGTAGCGGCTAAACAGGCTTGTTTCTATGCAACTGTACAAGTGTGTTCAGGTAGTACAGCACAGAAGATAATTCTACCTCCTGAATCAATCGTTGATCTGTATAAAGACGTTCCTCTATATGAAGCATGGACATGGTTAGACAAAGGAGCCACTGTGGATTCATCCGGCTGCTGGACCAAAGGGGAAAGTATGTTGCTCCCGAATCACTGTTGCCATATTTGGCTCAACAAATACACAGTTTGGGTCATAGTGGTCCAGCAACGATGAATCACAGGTTCTCAAATCAATGGTGGAATCCAAAATTCAGAAACGCAGCCACTGAAACAGTCAAGAGATGTGTTACATGTCAGAAAAATAATGATGTACCAGCAGCCATTACACCAGCAGCACATACCCCAGCTCCACCAGGGCCATTTCGTCACCTGCAAGTTGATTATATATCGTTGCCCCTTGTAAAGGAAAAACTGACGTTTTGGTAGTAATAGACAAGTTCTCAAGATGGGTAGAAGCTTATCCAACAGGGCGCTACAGCTGCACATACTGCTAAATGTCTTGTCACTGATTTCATTCCCAGATGGGGATTACCAGATTGCATTGACTCAGATCAAGGTACCCACTTCACAGGACAGGTAGTCAAGGAAGTGTCTAGAATGTTGAAGATTAAGTGGAACCTTCACTGCCCCTATAGGCCACAAGCATCAGGACAGGTTGAACGATCAAACAGAACAATCAAAACCAGGCTAAGCAAAATGCATCAGGAAGGAGTACCATGGGTTGAAGCACTGCCCGCAGTACTGTGTAGTATGAGAGCATCACCTAACAGATCAGTAGGACTGAGCCCTCATGAGATTATTACTGGACGCCCAATGCAGATGCCAGGTGTGATTGATCTTAGAAATGCTGATGTGCACATTGCTTCAGATGCCCTGATCGCTTACTGTGAAAACCTCACAAAGGCAGTGCAGAGTGCCAAAGAGAGAGTTGAGTCGTGTTGGCAGACTCCACCAGAAGGTGGACACACAATCGTCCCAGGTCAATGGGTCATGATAAAGACATTCAAAACAAGCCATTAGAGCCTATGGTACGGACCACATCAAGTGATGTTGATTACAGCAGCTGCAGTATTGTGTCAGGGAAGGAAAACTTGGACTCATGTGTCACATATTAAGGTTGTTCCTCCCCCTGCAGGGATAGGATAGGGCAGACACAAGAACCAGTGAGGAGCCCAGGGAAGAACCGAAAGCAACAGGCTTCGGGGGCCAACCCTGAGGTGAAGATTTCCTCATAGGCCTTTCCTCCATTAGTCCATCCTTTCCTCACTGTTCTTTAGGTGTCGCAGGAATTGAGAAATAGGGAAAGAAGGAACAACCATAGCAGACTATATTTTGAACAGAGGATACAACCCTAATGTATGCAGACTCTACAAATACTGCTCTGTGCCGTTAGTTCTCTCTTGTTTGTGTTTCTTTCTTCCTCTGTGCAGATACCATTTGATGGCTGTCCTGAGATCCATATGCACCACCCTTCTCACCTGCGGATAAAGCCACAACCTCTAGAAAACAACTAGACCCATCGCCGAGCCAACTATCACACAAGAAAAAGAAAAAAAATACACAACGCAGAGACTCACATACGGAACTTCAGTCATCCATCAACATGATCAAGATTTTCGTACTATTAACCATCATGGACATCACGCAAAGTGTAGACCCCAGAAACAACATATTCGTAGAGCTGATGAATATGTCAAGAAATGCCTTGTTTGCTGGAAAGAACGTTTGCATGCCGCACGCACCTTCAGTAGGAGCAGGAATCCCATGGGTGGCACACCTATCTCCAAATGTGACACGTGTACCTTATTCGATCATCATACCAGTGGATTACACAACAAGGATACATGTCACAACGTAACAATTCCTCCAGCTTCGCCGTGTTGCATTCCTGGACTACCATCCTGCAACCTAACTTCAGCTACTCCCATCATGACAGATCTACTCATGCCAAGGATGTTCTATTGGTGCATGGAAAATCATGCTCCAGCATCGACTACACTGGGTGAAATTCCTCGTGAACGTTGCAGCTTTGTGATTGAAAGAAGAACCGAATTCGATGTATGCGTTACTACATCAGATACGAAGAGGAGAATGAATTAAAAGAGTGTCTCTACGGGAACCCATCCCTACCGAAACTTTTTGCCATAAATCAGTGGTGTATGATTCCTCCACCGACTGGCACTTTGTGGTTATGTGGGACTTCTGTCTACAGCATCCTACCCAGCCAATTCAATGGCAGGTGCACCCTGGTTTATGTCCTACCAGCCATCAGAGAAAATACACACTCCACCTCAAGTTCTCCACATCTACAAAATTCAGCTTCTACCAACAAAGATGGCTGCATTCCAGGACTCACTTGTGTACAAACGTGGTGGTCAAGAACTCTTGGAGCATTAATCCCATCGTATGGTGTCATGCAGGCTCTCGATCAAGTCAGAAGCCTGTCGGATTCAGTACAGAAATTGGCCAATGATACGGTTTTGGCCCTGGGCAACATCAAAGACACTCTTGCCTCGCACAAGATGATGATCTTACAGAACAGAGTGGCCTTGGATTACATTCTTGCAACACAAGGGGGAGCCTGTACCATTATCGGTCCTGAATGCTGCACCGGGTTAATGGATCCAACAGAGAACTTGAACAAAATCCAACAAGACATTCTTGGTCTTTCAGCAAAATTACACCAGATGACTGAAGATAATTCTTCATGGTTCGGAAACTTGTTAGGTAAACCCTGGCTGTGGATCAAGGAAATAGCAATTCTGCTGTTGTTTCTCCTACTTGCGTACTATCTATGCATCCACAGTATCAAGTGTTTCTGTCAGCAAATGACCCTCTCACAAGGAAATGACAGTTCCAACCAGAAAAGATTATTACCCGTAAAATCTTCACGGACCCTAATTGCATGTTTTGTTTCTGTGTCAGCATGCAATTACATATAAGCAACACAGAACATGTACAATGTGCCTGTAACGATTACAAGTTACAAGAATTAACTTTTAAGTGTCTAAATTTGTATTTTTGTGAGAGTTATTAGAACTCTCAAAGGGGATTGAAGGATCACAAATGTTATTCTATGTTTGATTTGAATTCACGTCCTGACTAAGAGGTGTCGGGCAAGGCAAAGGTGCTTGAGATTGTTTCCTGACCATTTGGGCTTGGGACAGCTGTGCCTTTTGTCAATGAGATCAATGACTACTGAGAGATTGAACCTTTATTCTGCAAATGACTTTGTCCTGGCCAGATGTGGATTCGTTAGGTTTATTGCCCTCAGCTTTGATGTTTTGTCTCAACCTAAAAAAAGTCCCTCCTCCAATCCTGACTATAAAGATACCCTGTAAAAATGACTTAAGATGAGATCTTCGATGACTACAGATAACAACACATGTCATAGAATAAAGAAATTCTGCTGACGATCGAATCCGAAGTCTCCTGGTCTTCTCTTCTGAGTTTTCTACACTTTAGAAGAACAGAGTTTTCAACAGTGGTCTACAACATGAGAGAATAAAAGTGTCTGCTAAATGAATAAATGTAAATGAAAGAATCCCATTATAACATGTACATGAAAACTGTAGAAACGTTGGACTCAACACCATTGTGCAGCAGCAAGCATCACAACAAAAAATGAACCTCAAGGTTGATCTAGATGTGTGCAAATGAATACAGCCCCATTCCTATATTTGCCTGGGGCCCCCAATTCACTAAATCCTAACCTAACTTAACCTAATCATAACCCTAACCTAATTCAACTTAATCCTAACCAAACCCTAACCTAATCTAACCTAACCTAACCCATGGCAACACCAGAGCTGTCACTCAACACATCAGAAACACAGTAACTGGAGGTACTTATTTGAAAAAGTAACTCAGATATTCAACTCTAAATTAAAAAGTAATGCGCTACATTACTGGTTACTTAAAGTAATTTAGATTAATAACCTCGTTACCCCCAACACTGCTCGATGCAAATATTAACAGTGAGTTTATTTTAAAATGTTGATGAAATCATTCATTTATGTATAATTTGCATATTTAAAATACGAGCGATATGCATTGGATATACGTGCATATTTTCAACAGCCTTCTTCACATACATCATTATTAATAAAACTCAAGAAATACAACTGAACAGTCAGAATCGAATGCGGTCTCTGGAGGAGCACATGTCTCTAAGCGATCAGTGTGGAGGAGTATTCAGAAGAGCTCTCAGGTGACTGCGGAGAGCAGGTTATGTGTCGCTCCTTCAGGACTGTAAGGACGGCTCTTCTGAACTTCTGTCCAGCGCAGGCGTAGATGATGGGATTCAGGCAGCAGTGGCTTAATGCGATCGCTTGCACACACTGCTTGGCAAGAGTCAGACCAGCATGCCACTCGCAAGAAAGCAGGCGCTTCTCCGTCTGCAGGAACTCGAGGAACGTGACGATGTTGTACGGAGTCCAGAAGAAGAAATAAACAACCAGCACAGCCAGGAGGAGTCGGACCATGCTG
The DNA here is from genome assembly GCA_027564155.1 of Gymnocypris eckloni scoliostomus. Taxonomy (NCBI): domain Eukaryota; kingdom Metazoa; phylum Chordata; class Actinopteri; order Cypriniformes; family Cyprinidae; genus Gymnocypris; species Gymnocypris eckloni. The sequence goes on from CM050422.1 coordinate 33,762,686, forward strand.
TGCTTTCCTTCTGATGTACTACTGAGGATCCGGCAGAAGCAGAAGCTCGTGATAATCAGAGGCAGAATCAAGCTCAGGATGTTTAGATACGTAAACGACATCCAGGCTGCTCCTTCAGGAAAATCAGGTCCGCAGGATGCTTTAAGGTTGGTCTCCTTTTTCACTTTGGCAAACACAATATCAGGGAGGGACGCAAACAAGCTGAGCATCCACACGAATAAAACCAGAGCCGTTTTTGCAGGTCGTTTTCTGGAACAGATGCTGTGTTTGTAGACGACAATGACGTAGCGATCCAGTGTCACGAGGACCATGAAGAAGACGCTGCTGTAGAGACCCATCATGAAGAGACCGGTTACGGTGTGACACACGAATGTCTCAAAAACCCACTCGTCCACGGCACTGTGAGCCCAGACGGGGAGCGAGACGAGAAAGAGCAGGTCAGAGACGGCCAGGTTGAGCAAACACACGTCTGTCAGACTGCATCTGTGACGGGATCGGATCAGGATCCACAGGACCAGAGTGTTTCCCAGCAAGCCAACGATCAGAACTGTGCTGTACAGGATGGGAAAGAGCACCTCGCTGAAGGCCTCTGTGTTCACATCAGCGCATGATGATCCGGTCTCATCCGTTAAATCATAGTAATCACTGTAGTCTGCTGTTGTAGCTTAGAGAGGACACACACACACACACACACTGTTAAGCTCATGCAATATAGGCCTATTATAATATATCATATTTACAATGTGCAACAAATCCCGGCAAGAGCGTGAACACGACTCAAATAAAGGAAATGTGTCCTTCTTGAATGAATGAATGAATGAGGGTGTGGAGGAATATTACCAACAGTGTATTATAAACATACAGTACAACATTAACTGAGCACAACAAAGTGTGTGTGTGTGTGTGTGAGAGAGCGTGTGTGTGTGTGTGTGTGAGCGCGTGTGTGTAAAGTTTCTCAGAAATGTAAGCATTAGTTTAATATTTCTTCAGATATGAAAGTAAAGTAAATTTATTGTAGTTTGTGTTTTCCTGACATCTACTGTTCAGGGGTCCGTTCTTCGTACGTCGCTAACTCGCTTAGCTGGATTTGATTGTTGAGGATTTCGCTTGATCTTGGATTGTTTGGTTCTTCGAAGCTCATCCCGGAGTTGCTGTCATAGCAACGGGTCCGTAAGCTTAAACCTGCTCGGGAGCAGGCTTATTTCATGTAAGCAGGATTAGATCGCATCCTTTTAAGCAGACTTGATACTTAAAATATGTCCCAGCCACTGCTACTTTATTACAAGTGTACCCTACTGATCCAGGGACAATAATTAAAAATAATAATCATTTAGAAATATTATAATAATGTTGTGTCGTCTATAATACTATAGACAAAGCCAGTTTTACTCACTGAAAGATGTAGTCGTCATAAAATAATTACTAAATAATTGTATTAGAGTCTTATATTTTAACATGATAAATGGAATATTAACAAAATGTATGGGTCTAGGTAAAAAAAAATGTCATTTTCATGAAAACTATTAAAAGGGATTTATAGCGTTTTGGAAAAGAGTTTCATATGAAGAGCTCTTTTTCACTTCTGTTTTATACCCGTTCTCTCTCTGTGTGTAAGTTGTTCTCTGTATATATTCGAAGAACCGAATTAACCAGATCCTGATTAGCGCGATGATATCATCTTGGATCTGTCTTGATCTCGGATGTAATGAGCGACGTACGAAGAACGGACCCCAGATCAGCGTTCAGTGTTTAAACGCTCACTTGTGTGAAACTAGTTTCACTTTTAGTTTCCTATCATAATAAAGATGATTTTAATTTAGTGAACATTGTAGCAAAAATCACTTAATAATTATATGTCCTAATGAAAGTGAAACTGATGTTACTAAATATATAAACTTATCGTTTTAAATAAACATTCTCAACTCTAAAGTAATATGTGTGTAGTTTAGTTATTCAAGCACGTTTTGAATAAAGTAATAAATCAAAGCCAGTAATGTCTCCTAAAGTAGTGTATGCTGATAATGATGTACTGCTTGTCGTTCAGTTGTTTAATAAAAGCTACTTTGAGCTCGTGTTAGTTTAGCTTGTACACGATGAATCTGGTTACCATGACAACATCTCTCTGCTGCTGAATATGTAATGATAGTAAAATCCCTCGAATGGTTCATTAGAGAAACGCTACATTACTCTTACCAGCTCCAGTCCTCGACTCCTCAGTCATGTCTCTGGATAACAGCAGCTGAATCTGGGAAATCAAATCTGTCAAAGAGCTTCACAGAACAGGAAAGCCCCAAAACTCCCGAAACACGCCCACTACAGGACAAGACACGCCCATTACAGGACGAGACACGCCCACTACATGACGAGACACGCCCACTTCCTCAGAATTCCAGTGCGTGTGAACAGAGCCTGATAAGAACTTTTTTTTTACCTCCTTAAAACTAAATAGTGGAAATAAGTAATAATGAATTCACTAATAGACATGAATACGTTTCCCAGACAGAAAAACATGCTAATTCTCGACTGAAAGATCAAACCCTCAGAAAAAACACTTGCATTGTTTTGATTGGGAACAAGCCAGATCTTGTCTATGTCTGCTTCTCCCTAAACCCCGCCCCTGCTGCTCTCACTGCTGATTGGCTCAGCTTCAGCAGACAGTGATGTATGAAGAGAGCTAGAGAGAGATCTCGTGAAATCACATGTGTATATGTGAAATAAAGGTTTTCTATCTTGTATCCACTCCATAGCTTACGAAACCCTATGCGAGATCTGCACATGAAAGCTTGATCATATTAACATCATGCACGAGTCTCTCAGTGCGCATGCACAGCATCAGATCCCGTAACAGACACTTTATCACGGATAGCGCATGCGTGAAGTGATGCGTGTAAACACTGGAAACACACAGATCCTACCGGATCATAGTCTTCTGTCTCATTGATTTATATTTAGTCATTTAGCAGCTTTTATCCAGAGCGACTTACCAATGACGACAACTGAAGCAATACATTGTAGTATTAAAACAGATCCAAAACTAAAAGATATAACTTTATAAATGCATCAACACATTTTAACAAAATTAATAAAATGAATAAATGCATACAACACAATTTCAAAAACTGAACATTTAAATGAAAAACAAAAAATAAAGCTAAGAATATTTCAAAGTATTAAAGAATATATATATATATATATATACATACAGAGAACAACTTACACACAGAGAGAGAACGGGTATAAAACAGAAGTGAAACAAGTCAGGAAAGAGGAGAAATAAAAGCGATACTTGTATCTTTGCCGGTGTCCTTCCCGATGGAGTCGCTGTCCGGTGTCCTGCCCGGTGTCGGTGTTTCTGCTCGGTGCAGTCGATGGTCTTTACTCTCTCCGGTCCGCACGCGACCGATGCCGCGGTAAACTACGCTTCTTTATACACGTCTAACAAAATACTAATAGAATTCAGCTGCACACACTTTCCTGATTTCCCCAAAACAAACGGCCAAGCACGCGCAGACACGGACACGAGCGAGGCCATACGCGATATTAGTTTAAATGCGTTTTTAAACTATGATGCCAGATAGATGAATGCATGACGATTCACTGCCTCCAATATATATATATATATATATATATATATTATAAAATTAATTTAGCCTATATACATGTGTGCAAAAAAGTGTGATTTTACGTAGACAATAATGATAAAATAGCATTTTATGTTATACATTTGAAATAGGATTTAGAAAATGTAATTGCTTACTTAGAACAATTAGCCTGTTAATAATTAATGTCTACCCTCTGAGTTTGTCCTTTAGACCCCCCCCCATCTGAAGAAGCAGGAGCGTCACACTTTCATTCTGCTGCACGCGCCAAGCTCTGATTTAGAACGCGGCCGGCGTGACGTCATAGGGCCGATGGCGTCACTCGCGCAGTCTATAAAAGGATATCACTCACTCACCCACTCAGCGAGAATGATGGCGGAGCGCAGCACGCAAAGCACCTCTGAGGCCACTCTCTCCTGGAGAGAGGAACTAGTTAACCTGGTGCTAAATCCCCCAAGGGAGAAACCCGGACCTAAGCAGGTGATGTGGGCAGACCTGTGCTACAGACTGCCCGTAGAGCCCAAACCCATCCCCGGACGGCCCAAGAGCTGTATGAAGGTCACCCAAACCAACTTTGACTCTAAAGAAGAGCCGTACTGCAGCCTCCGGAGCCAGTCGAGGCCGCTTGCCTCGCCCTGGAGAGACGAGGTGAGGAACAGGTGGAGCACACCTGGAGCCCCCGAGAGGGCCGTGCTGTCCCGTCTGAGACACGTGCACACCTGTGCTCCCAATCGCATCCTGAGGGCCTTTCTGAAGCTCACCGAGACTAAACGGGAGAATCTGGCTGAGACCGGGACGTTCCTGGTGGATCCCGTCAGGGGTCCGGAGCCCGGGAGGGTGGCGTGGCCCGATACACCCATGATCCAGAGGCATTACACGCCTACCGTAGAACGAAACCTGCAGGAGATCCTCCAACAGACCTTCAGAGAAGCAGGTCAGCTGAGGGACACGGCTCTGATCAAGCCTGGACGTTCTCCCTTGAGCAGGTGTGGGATCTGGCTGAAGGAGAAAGCCCTGGGCCGCCCCACGCCGAACAAGAGCTGCCTAAAACAAGCCCAAGCTGAGAGCGTCTCTGAAGACCCGGTCAGATACCTGACCTGCTGTCAGATCGAGAGACCTGCGCAAGCGGAGCTGGACACGGAGCTCAGAGCCGTCACGTTCGTCTCGGAGTGTGACATCGACCTGATCTGAGTCCTCTCCAGAATAATGTGAAGAGAGGTGCACGGTCTTCCCCGAAACAAGCCTTTTAACTGCAGAAATCTAAACAATTACACACTTTTGTGTGGAGTTATGGACATACACAGAATTATGAGAAAAAAAGTTAAGATATGGACTATTCATACGTATTTAATAAAAGTGATACAAATTAATGTACATATGAATAAATACTAGAAATGTGAGCATTTAACAACAAAAAGTAAAATTTATTTGTGTAAATGTCCTATAATTACAATATACATGAAAATCCCTCTGGTTTAAACTCACACACACTCTCTCTCTCTCACACACACATACTTTCTTTCTTTCACACACAGACACATCTCTCTCTCACACACACACTCTTACACACACATACTGCTCTCTCACATACACTCTCTCTCACACACACACACACACACTCTCTCTCTCTCTCACATACACTCTCTTTCTCTCACACAGACACACACACTCTCTCTCACAGACACACACTCTCTCTCTCACAGACACACACTCTCGCTCACACACACTCTCTCTCACGCACACACTCTCTCTCTCTTACACACACACTCTCTCTCACACACACGCACTCTCTCTCTCTTACAAACACTCTCACACATACGCGCTCTCTCACACAGACACGCTCTCTCTCTCTCTCTCTCTCACGCACACACACGTTCTCTCACGCACACACTCTCTCTCTCTTACACACACAGACACGCGCTCTCTCACTCTCACACACACGCTCTCTCTCTCACACACTCTCTCTCTCTGACACACACACACAATGTGTACATTTTACTATAAATGAACACACTTGTAGGTAAGGTCAGGTTTATTGCTGAAATCATGGCGTCCCTCAGAGACACGATGCTTCAGGACGGTTCGTCGCTTGCTCATATAAACTCTAAATCACACGATTGTTCAAAAGATGATTCAGTTCCTTGCAAGGTTCAGTTTTCCTCACGGGCTGAGTTCTTCTGTGTGACGTCACATGTCCTGAGCTGCACGAGAGAGTCGGTAAACTTGCACCCCCCCACCACTGCTTTCAGTGTCAGGACTTCAGGATCAGTCAACACAAACTCAAATCTACTTCAAATAAATCCTTGAGCATATCATTAAAGTGCATGCAGAATATGAGCATAGCTGGATGTTTGAGCATTAAAATAAGAATGATTTGGACATTATTACGTCTGTGCAACTTAATCATTCACGTTCAAGGAAGCAGCATCATTCCATTAGGACCTGCGTGTACGCTCGAGCATTCAATACTCTGGAGCTCCCCATGGACTCGAACCCGTGAGCCTGGCGTTGCAAGTGCTGAGCTACAGTCAATGAGCACTAGATCCTGAAAAACTGAGCGATGCTCACACGTCTCTCTGTGCATCTCAAACCTGATATAATTACACCGCTCATCTCGTTTACTAAAGGAGGATGATGATGGCTGTTAGTGATTCCAATAAACAACACAGCACGAGATGATGCTAAAATGTATTTCAATTAAAAAATAAATCATATAAGGAGGAATAAAAAATGAAAAAGATGAATCACAAGAATGCAAAACACGTGAAGCTGGTCTAAAAATAACTCACACACACACACACACTCTCTCACACACACGCACGCATACTCTCTCTCTCACACACACACACTCTCTCTGTCATACACACACACTCTCTCTCTCTCTCTCACACACACACACACACACTCTCTCTGTCTGTCTTACACACACACTCTCTCTCTCTCTCTCACACACACACACACACACAGAGATATAAAAATACGGATGTGAAATGAGAAATGAGTCTGTGATGAAGAAACGGCTTCTCCTAGATGTGAATGAGTGCAGAGTCAGTTTGTGAAGATAAGCCCTCCTGAGGCTGAATCCTGGACACACGGTGTGAACGTAGTCAGTGCCATCGTGCTTCAGAGCGGCTCTCGGATCGGAGGACGATGGGGGGGCGGGTCAGTTCTGCAGAAGCACGTCAGACATCTCTACGGCCGGTGAAACCTGCCACACACAGAGCACCACGCTGGATTACTCCCCTGTAGTCTGTTACCGGTGACTGCAGCACAGAAGCAGCACAGCTATATTTGTAGCAATGTAACAGTCATCACAATACATATATACAGGTGCTGGTCATATAATTAGAATATCATCAAAAAGCTGATTTATTTCACTAATTCCATTCAAAAAGTGAAACTTGTATAATGTAGACATTCATTCCACACAGACTGATATATTTCAAGTGTTTATTTCTTTTAATTTGGATGATTATAACTGACAATTAATGAAAACCCCAAATTCAGTATCTCAGAAAATTAGAATATTACTTAAGACCAATACAAAGAAAGGATTTTTAGAAATCTTGGCCAACTGAAAAGTATGAACATGAAAAGTATGAGCATGTACAGCACTCAATACTTAGTTGGGGCTCCTTTTGCCTGAATTACTGCAGCAATGCGGCGTGGCATGGAGTCGATCAGTCTGTGGCACTGCTCAGGTGTTATGAGAGCCCAGGTTGCTCTGATAGTGGCCTTCAGCTCTTCTGCATTGTTGGGTCTGGCATATCGCATCTTCCTCTTCACAATACCCCATAGATTTTCTATGGGGTTAAGGTCAGGTTTGCTGGCCAATTAAGAACAGGGATACCATGGTCCTTAAACCAGGTACTGGTAGCTTTGGCACTGTGCAGGTGCCAAGTCCTGTTGGAAAATGAAATCTGCATCTCCATAAAGTTGGTCAGCAGCAGGAAGCATGAAGTGCTCTAAAACTTCCTGGTGCACGGCTGTGTTGACCTTGGACCTCAGAAAACACAGTGGACCAACACCAGCAGATGACATGGCACCCCAAACCATCACTGACTGTGGAAACTTTACACTGGACCTCAAGCAACGTGGATTCTGTGCCTCTCCTCTCTTCCTCCAGACTCTGGGACCCTGATTTCCAAAGGAAATGCAAAATTTACTTTCATCAGAGAACATAACTTTGGACCACTCAGCAGCAGTCCAGTCCTTTTTGTCTTTAGCCCAGGCGAGACGCTTCTGACGCTGTCTGTTGTTCAAGAGTGGCTTGACACAAGGAATGCGACAGCTGAAACCCATGTCTTGCATACGTCTGTGCGTAGTGGTTCTTGAAGCACTGACTCCAGCTGCAGTCCACTCTTTGTGAATCTCCCCCACATTTTTGAATGGGTTTTGTTTCACAATCCTCTCCAGGGTGCGGTTATCCCTATTGCTTGTACACTTTTTTTCTACCACATCTTTTCCTTCCCTTCGCCTCTCTATTAATGTGCTTGGACACAGAGCTCTGTGAACAGCCAGCCTCTTTTGCAATGACCTTTTGTGTCTTGCCCTCCTTGTGCAAGGTGTCAATGGTCGTCTTTTGGACAACTGTCAAGTCAGCAGTCTTCCCCATGATTGTGTAGCCTACAGAACTAGACTGAGAGACCATTTAAAGGCCTTTGCAGGTGTTTTGAGTTAATTAGCTGATTAGAGTGTGGCACCAGGTGTCTTCAATATTGAACCTTTTCACAATATTCTGAGATACTGAATTTGGGTTTTTCATTAATTGTCAGTTATAATCATCAAAATTAAAAGAAATAAACACTTGAAATATATCAGTCTGTGTGGAATGAATGTATACATTATACAAGTTTCACTTTCTGAATGGAATTAGTGAAATAAATCAACTTTTTGATGATATTCTAATTATATGACCAGCACCTGTATATATATAAATTAATATTTACTACGCACCATTATCTACAATACTTCATTTTTGGTATCTGATTATATAACCCATAATCAATCCCTTGAACAACATGACTTTCTGTGTTTCTGGAGCTTGTGTCATCTTATGGTTTTGAATATGAAACTAAAAGCAGCACGTTACTGTGTCAATGAGTGAATCACTGAATCGATTCATTTGTTCAAAAGAACCGAGTCATTCAGGAATGAAGCGAGTAACTTGAATCATTCGCTCAACCAGTTCACTCAAAATACACATTTTGACTCTGCTGGCTGCTTATATTAATAGAAATTAATCAGACAGGTTTAAAATATGACTTAAAGAGACAGTTCACCCAAAAATGAAAACTATTCAGTGACCCACCTTCTTCAACATATCTTCTTTTGTGTTCAGAAGTAAGTAATGACAGAATTGTAATTTGTGGGTGAACTGTCCTTTAATATAAAGTTACTGGTTGTATGCAGCAGCTCCATAAGCAGGTGTGAGAGGAGCTGCTTCACCTGGTCAGATGGCGGCTGGACTCGTGCACCTCCATCTCATTGCTCTTGAAATCATTCAGCTCTTTCCTGATGGCGGCCTGCAGAGACACACGCACACACACACTCATACACACACATACACGCATATACACACACACACATACACGCACACACACGCACGCACACACACACCACACAACATTGTTACCGAATTATTTTCCTCCCATCATAAAACACCAGAACAGTGGTTTGTTCATTAGCACTTATTAATATCAATACAATAAATCATATGTTTAGCGTGATTTTTTTGTATTTCTGGAATGAAAAGTAGTGATGCATTGTTTTTTTTTTTATTTAGCCAAAAAAAAAAACATTTGAAAGTTTATTTGACAATCATTTAATTAATAAAATGTATTTAATAACATCATTTAAATTGCACATAAGAGTTATCGTCTCTTTCTAATATAATTATCTATTCCAATTTATTGCTCAATTTAAATGACTGATGACAGATTTATTCAAACATACATTTAATAATATCAACAGGTTAATGAATGAGTAATATATTGCATATATATATGTATTAAAATGCTCCTCTCTAGGGTTATTGTTATTGCTGACTGAATGAGGTAAATGTGATGTTATTGATCTGAAGACGTTTTATTGATGGTTGAAAAACTGATTGATGATTTGATAGAATTTGTTTCTTATCAAAAGTGACAAATAAAAAAGCTTATTGTGATTATTGGATGGCAGGAGCTACAAATACTGTTTAGTGTTCACACATCAACTGAAAACAGCACTGACTAAAAGATCTCAGTTCATCAAAACAATCCAGCTGTTGAAGTGTCTGTGCATCACTGATGAAAACCCACAGTACTGATCACATCTCAATCACAGCTCATCTGCACACTCACCGCCGTGATTCTCGTCACACACACACACACACACGCACACGCACACGCACACACTCGCCTTGTCGGCCGCCGTGAGTCTTGTCCAGGGTTTGTCTGCGCGTCTGTCGTAGTCCTGAGCGTCTGACACCTCCACGTAATCACAGAACTGGATCAAGATCCTAGCTCGACGCAGATCCTCCACTGTGGGCCTCTGACTTAGCTGAAACACCACACACACACACATAGCATGTCTCTCACAGACACTGGCAATTACAGACACAGACATGCAAACACACACACACAGGCACGCACTCACAGACACAGACATGCAAACACACACACACAGCCACGCACTCACAGACACAGACATGCAAACACACACACACAGGCACGCACTCACAGACACAGACAAAGGCACGCACGCACAGACACAGGCACGCACACACAGACACGCACGCAAACACAGGCACACACGCACAGACAGACACAGACACGCAGGCAAACACAGACACAGGCACGCACTCACAGACACAGGCACGCACGCACAGACACAGGCACGCACGCACAGACACAGGCACGCATGCACAGACAGACACAGACACGCAGGCACTCACAGACACAGGCACGCACTCACAGACACAGGCACGCACTCACAGACACAGGCACGCACTCACAGGCACGCACGCACAGACACAGGCACGCACGCACAGACACAGACACAGGCACGCACTCACAGACACAGGCACGCATGCACAGACAGACACAGACACGCAGGCACTCACAGACACAGGCACGCACTCACAGACACAGGCACGCACGCACAGACACAGGCACGCACGCACAGACACAGGCACGCACGCACAGACAGACACAGACACGCACGCACAGACAGACACAGACACGCACGCACAGGCACAGGCAGACACAGACACGCACGCACAGGCACGCACGCACAGACACAGGCACGCACGCACAGACAGGCACGCACGCACAGACACGCACGCAAACACAGGCACGCACGCACAGACAGACACAGACACGCACGCACTCACAGACACAGGCACGCACTCACACACAAACACAGACACGCACGCAAAAACACAGGCAGGCACTCACAGACACACTCACAGACACGCACTCACAGACACAGGCAGGCAAACACAGACACGCACGCAAACACAGGCACGCACGCACAGACAGACACAGACACGCACACACTCACAGACACAGGCACGCACTCACACACAAACACAGACACGCACGCAAAAACACAGGCAGGCACTCACAGACACACTCACAGACACGCACTCACAGACACAGACACGCACTCACAGACACGCACGCACAGACACATCTGAAGACGTTTTATTGATGGTTGAAAAACTGATAGATGGATTTGATAGAATTAGTTTCTTATCAAAAGTGACAAATAAACAAGCTTATTGTGATTATTGGATGGCAGGAGCTACAAATACTGTTTAGTGTTCACACATCAACTGAAAACAGCACTGACTAAAAGATCTCAGTTCATCAAAACGATCCAGCTGTTGAAGTGTCTGTGCATCACTGATGAAAACCCACAGTACTGATCACATCTCAATCACAGCTCATCTGCACACTCACCGCCGTGATTCTCGTCACACACACACACACACACACACACACGCACAGACACAGGCACACACTCAGACAGACACACACTCACAGACACAGACACACACTCACAGGCACGCACTCACAGACACAGGCACACACTCACAGACACAGGCACGCACGCACAGACACGCACTCACAGACACAGGCACGCACAGACACAGACACGCTCAGGTACGCACGCACAGGCACGCATGCATAGACACAGGCACGCAAACACAGGCAGGCACGCACAGACAGAGACACAGGCACGTACAGACACAGACACACACACATACAGCACCAATCAACACACACACACATCATACCTTGCGTGAGAGCCAGCGCCTGATCTCTCTCTTCTCCTCCATCTGCTCCTGCTCATTACGAGCTGCGGGTCAGAGGTCAAAGGTCAGAAGTGCTGAGTTCACATCACACACATACAGTGTTAAAGGCTGACTCGAGATCACTGCACATTACAGTCATCACGAACATGAAGATCTGGTTTCATCCATGAGGAACAGAATGCATCATGGGAAGTGAACATTGGTGTGTAAGTGTCTCGCTGGGCTCTGGACTCACGTTTGAGGATGTTCCTCTGCTCCAGCTCTTCAGCCGTGGGTCTCTGGCTCAGTCTCCTGTGCAACACACACACACACACACACACGCACACACACGCACAACACGCATTCTCTAATTAAATAAGCACGAAAGCATACATTTCCATTGTAATACATTGAAAGCTGTTTGATTTCGTCGTCATAACAGAGTTAAAGGTCTATCCAGAGGGGACTTATCACTCTATAAATCAGAAAATACTGTCAACAAACAAACATTTTCACTGTGTTTTTTTAAGAGTGAAATGTGGTATAAAATCGGTGTGAATGAAATATGAAGAAACCTTCAGAATATAGAGAGTAAAGTGGAAATAAAAGAGCAATAAGATAAACATTTAAATGTGTATTTTTTATGTTTTCTTTCCACTAGCCTGAGAGACGACGGGATTTGGAAGCAAAATGGAGCAAAAACTACAAATACTAGAAATTGAGCATCGCTTTACAGATGTAACCATCTGGCTCTTCAGATAACAGCAGTAACGCACATTTTTGATCACGCTGTAATAATGACTGATGTCATCAGCATACACAGGATATTTCCTGGAATATTCTGCAGTATTTGACTAATCTCACACTCAGGTGTGTGTGTGTGTGTGTGTGTGTGTGTGTGTGTGAGAGTGTGTGCGTGCGAGTGTACGTGTGTGTGAGTGAGTGTGTGTGAGAGCATGAGTGTGTGTGTGTGTGTGTGTGTGTGTTTGTGAGAGAGTGTGTGCGTGCGAGTGTACGTGTGTGTGAGTGAGTGTGTGTGAGAGCATGAGTGTGTGTGTGTGTGTGAGAGTGTGTGCGTGCGTACGTGTGTGTGTGTGAGCGCGAGTGAGCATGAGTGTGTGTCTGTGTGTGTATACCGTGTGAGTTTGGTGCCGATGAGCTGTCTGGACTGCAGTCGCTCCTCATCTGTCTGTACAGGCAAGATGTTCTTCTCCTGCAGTTCTCTATGAGACGGCCTGTTACTCAGCTTCACAGCCAGAGAGTCCTTCCTCAAGATCTTCAGCGCCAGTGTGTCTGAACACACACACACACACAATGAGCCCTGACTGCCTCATTAAAAAGCACAAATCTATGACTCTATCATTACTAGTAACCTATCATTACTAACCAGCAAACACAAACAGTTTCAAGACTAACTTGTAAAGAGCGCGTCATCGTCATCCTCATCATATTCATCCTCCTCCTGCTCTTCGTCCTTATACATGCTGGGCAGGTCCTCGTAGTCAGACTCGTTGGAGATGTTCTCTTTATCATCGTCACAGTCGAGCACCACGGCCGGGAGAGGAGTGCTGTACTGACCCGCGTGAACCGCAGAGCTGCAGGAACACAACGCACCGGCGGTCATGTGACAGCACAGACTTCTGGAACAGATACTCGCTAGGATCTGAGATACACACTTCACCTTACACCACACGTCCACCAAGCACGGAGACGTTAAAGCTGACGAAGATAAGTGAATTAATAAGTGTTTTGAACAAATCAGTTGAGTGAATAATTCAATGACTCATTCATACAGTCACTTGTCGTCACCTACTGGTGTATCTGTGCAACTGCAGAAAGAGTCCCTCCTCTAACACACAGTCTATCTGAACACAGAGGAATGCAAAGCAGTGAAACCTCAGCACTATTACACACTGACCGGCCAATCAGCACCTCAACTAACTGTTAAAAGTGCTCAACATTGAGCTTCAATGTGAAACAGTCAATCAGAATAGAGCTCAAAACTGAGCCGCGCTGTGAAACAGCCAATCAGAGTAGAGCTCAACATTGAGCCGTGCTGTGAAACAGCCAATCAGAGCAGAGCTCAACATTGAGCCGTGCTGTGAAACAGCCAATCAGAACAGAGCTCAACATTGAGCCGTGCTGTGAAACAGCCAATCAGAACAGAGCTCAACATTGAGCCGCGCTGTGAAACAGCCAATCAGAACAGAGCTCAACACTGAGCCGCGCTGTGACACAGCCAATCAGAGCAGAGCTCAACATTGAGCCGCGCTGTGAAACAGCCAATCAGAGCAGAGCTCAACATTGAGCCGTGCTGTGAAACAGCCAATCAGAACAGAGCTCAACATTGAGCCGCGCTGTGAAACAGCCAATCAGAACAGAGCTCAACACTGAGCCGCGCTGTGACACGGCCAATCAGAGCAGAGCTCAACATTGAGCCGCACTGTGAAACAGCCAATCAGAACAGAGCTCAACATTGAGCCGCACTGTGAAACAGCCAATCAGAACAGAGCTCAACACTGAGCCGCGCTGTGACACGGCCAATCAGAGCAGAGCTCAACATTGAGCCGCGCTGTGAAACAGCCAATCAGAACAGAGCTCAACATTGAGCCGCGCTGTGAAACAGCCAATCAGAACAGAGCTCAACATTGAGCCGCGCTGTGAAACAGCCAATCAGAACAGAGCTCAACACTGAGCCGCGCTGTGACACGGCCAATCAGAACAGAGCTCAACATTGAGCCGCGCTGTGAAACAGCCAATCAGAGCAGAGCTCAACATTGAGCCGCGCTGTGAAACAGCCAATCAGAACATATTTTCGGGAGGATCTGTTTCAAAGTGATCATCCCGAACAACCTTTTCATCAGGGCATAATTCAGGAGTCTGCAATCTAGAATAGGTCGCTGTCTTTTTTGGGGACGAGGAAGTAGCGGCTGTAAAAGCCTGACTCACTCTGGGCTGGAGGAACGATTTCTATGGCTCCTTTTTCCAGCAGATTCATCACCTCTGCGCGGAGGACTTGAGCGTTCTCGCTGCGCACTGTGGTGGCGAGCACACAGCAGAAGCGCGGTGGTCTTCGAGCGAATTGGAGTGTATAACCTCATCTTACCGTAGTCATTACCCACTCTGATACACCGGGGATGGCCTGCCAGGCTTCGGCCCGCGTAACAAGGGGTTGAAACGGCTGTGCAGACTGGCTGCATAAAGGCAGGATGCTTAGGGTAAGCAGAAAAAGATTTTTGCTCTTTTTGAAAATGTATGCGTTTTATTTTGCCCGCAAAATCACAGTGGTCGGACACCTGGGCGCTGAGAGATACAATAGAGGCTGCTTGCAGGGTGGTCCAGCGGTTGCGAAACTTGGGCCCCTCCTCTTTCTGCCTAGCGGCTCAGGAGGATTTCTGATGCGCCGAATCCAACCTGGAGCACAGCCATCAAGTGAAGCGCTGAAGCTGATTGCCTATCCGGCGAGTAGGCGTGTTCAGCGAGTGCAGATGTGGCTCTGCACTGTTTGGACGGATGGCTCGCCCTCGCCTTCCATCCCTCTCATCCAGAGGAGGCAGGTGCTCGTATCCTTTATCTTCAGCGCCGTCAACGGATGTGAGAGCAACTGAAGCAGAAGGGCAGATGCGAGACTAGTAGGGGGCGTGCCACAATTCCGTGAGCTCGTCGTGCACTTCGGGAAAGAAGGGGGACGAGCGTTGGCAGAGAGTCTGATGGCGCCCCTGAAGAAACCACTCGTCCAGCCTGCTGCGAGATGGCTCTTCAGGCGGAGACCATTCGAGCTCGAGCTCGTTGACAGCCTTTGTCATAATGCGGATGAGCTCTTCATCCGCTCTGAGTCTGGCGTTGCGTGAAGCAGATGACGGCAAGAGGGCGGGGTCAGCCACGGAGCCCGATAACTCTTCCTTGTCTGAAGCCGCCAAAGAAAGGCTGTCATCCAGTTTGTTGTCACTCATACCGAACGAGATAGTATCCATATATAACTGCGTGATTGAAAAGGCTTCAGTGAAGGGGAAAAAAAGGATTTTCCCTTACTTACGTCGATATAAATCGACGCAGTACAAGTGAAATATCGAAAGGGAATTAGCATTCAAAAAAACAGCTCAAATCCCCATGTACGTTAAAATAGCACGGTTGCATCAACAACAGCGTTTTATGTCACTTTTGCATTAGTTAACACTATCAGGTAGGTTTAGGTGTAGTGGGAATGTTATTTCTCCAACACGTTAGAGCACTAAGCTTTGAATTCTGAACCACTGCAATACGTGCCTGAAGCAGTGTAATAAAAACATGGCCACGGTCAGGTGTTGAATGTACGTTTTAGTGCCACTCGCTTTGAAACCTCCGAGAAAGTGCAATAAGGCACGTAACATTGGTTTTGCAGTAAAGTCACCACAAGCACATATTTTCAGCGAGCCTGGGTTGAATGTGTTCAGTTATAGTTGCCTCTGTGAGTTTGACTTGGACAGTATGTTAATATAATATATTATATGTGTCCCTGGAGCACAGACACAGTCATAAGCAGCACAAGTATATTTGTAGCAATAACCAACAATACATTGTATGGCTCAAAATTATAAATTTTTATTTTATGACAAAAATCATTAGGATATTAAGATCATGTTCCATGAAGATATATTGTACATTTCCTACCGTAAATATCAATAAATGTTTGATTATTAATATGCATTTTTAAGAACTTCATTTGAACAACTTTAAAGATGGTTTTCTCAATATTTAGATTTTTTTGCACCCTCAGATTCCAGATTTTCAAATATTGTTCTATCATAACAAACCATACATCAATGGAAATATTATTTATTCAGCTTTCAGATGATGCATGAATCTCAATTTCTAAAAATCAACCGTTATGAGTGGTTTTGTGGCCTAGGGTCACATATAAATCAAAACTAATGTTATTAATGGACTTCATCTACTCGAAAACCTGTTTTGGTAATGATTCAGAATTTCTGATTTTCTCAGCTTTTCTACGTTTTTTACAGATTCATACTAGGGGTTGCACAGACTAGTGGACTTCAGTGCTATGACGCTTTAAGTTTGACGTCGACTAGTCGCTGGTCCTATAGAGGGCGCTATAGGATAATAAGTCCACATTTACGCTCCGTTTCCAATCCGTTAAAATTACAAACTAATTCATACTCCGAATGCGCTCCACAAGACATGTGTGATTATATTACTGGATGCAGGCTTTAAACACTTATTGTACAGGTAAATTAATCAGGTTATAATCTAATGCACTGCTGCTCTGTAACGCACACACATAGCTACAGACAGTAGCGCGTACAATACATCACACGCACACAATCATTCAACACTGTTCTGTGATTTCTGGGTAAAATAGCTTAGAAACTGAAAAGTTCAAGCATATATTTCTTTATAACTAAATTCCACAGCTTCACTCCTAGTAGACGCTGCAGGTAGAATTAATTCACACGCAACCGTTCTCACTAATGCATGCATTCATATGAATGTGATCTTTACTGTATCTGATTTAGAACGAGCAGGTGAGAAATATAACAACCCAAAGACTAAAGAACTGATCAAAATAAGCTGTTATAGGTGCAATAGTCATGTGTGCAGCGCTGTCATATTTCATAACTGTGTTTGTCACTTATTTGTTCATTAATGACGCCATCAGCGACTAATCGACTTGACTTTCATCTCATAAAAGTTGACTTTTAAAAAATCAGAATTCGTTCAACCCTTAATTCATACAACAACATATTCTGGTGGAAAAGAAGATTTTTGTGAATAAGATTTATTTTTTTAAAGCTAATGCTTTTTGGCAATTTTAAAACAACGCTGACGGGGAAAGAGTTAAAACATAATTTCTATGAAAATTATTTAATCCATACAATTTTTTTTATTCGTGACCCTTCCCAATGTTGTCCTCCAAACAATGTGTAATTTGAAGCCTATGAAAACACATCTAGTATATATGGCTAAATTACATTTTAAAATCACTAAATTAAAAATACCAATAAAAGACACAAGCACAGACTCAATGCTACTGTTTAACTAACAGTTACTTACTTTGCGGTTAGCGTTTCCATAAAAATACAATCACTTGTGTTATGCGCAGTGTTTAAAATGAGAATGATTGCACTTTATTCTGTAGTTCTCGGTCTGTTTGATGCGCATGCAGTCAAAGCTTGTCTGCAAAACCCACAGAATTGCAAAACATTTAGAGAAAAGCACACTGAAGTGTAGGTTAAGCACTAAGGGAAACATGTCAAGCTGCATTGAGCTTTATGAGTTTGCTTGAAGTGCTCAACATAAATCATCCTCAAGCTTAGGTCACTTTTCCCGCGGCGGCTTCTCCGTGTCCTCTGCTGTAATTTGTAATGTTTCTTATGCTCATCAATGATGCATTTATTTGATTAGAAATACAGAAAAACGTCATATTTATGATATATTTTTACGATGTAAAGTAATGTTTTTCTATACATTAACCTGTAATTTATTTCTGTGATCAAAGCTGTATTTTCAGCATCATTACTCCAGTCTTCAGTGTCACATGATCTTCAGAAATCATAATAATATGATGAATTATCAATGTTGTAAACAGTTGTGCTGCTTAATATTCTTGGGGAGCTGTGATACTTATATTCTTTGATAAATTAAATATTAAAAAGAACAGCATTAATTCAAAATACAAATCTATTCTAACAATATGCACTACCGTAGGGTCAGTGTTATTTATATATATACAAATAAATAATACTTTTATTCAGCAACTGTTGCCAACAGAGATAATTCTAATAATAAATAAGCATATTATTATGATTTCTGAAGATCATGTGACACTGAAGACTGGAGAAATTATGCTGGAAATTCAGCTTTGATCACAGGATTAATTTAAACTATATTACAATAGAAATCATTATTTTATATCGTCATAACATATCACAATATTACATTTGTTTCTGTATTTTTGATCATGTAAATGCAGCCTTGATGAGCATTAGAAACTTTAAAACAATTGTACTGATCCCACACTTTGAATGTGTTTTGTGATGTGACTGGAGAATGTTCTCTGTGAAGCTCAGAATCAAATGTGATGTGGTTTCTTTGCATGCTGGATTATGAGCGTATGTTTGGGCACCTGTCGAGTCTCTGCATGGCGAGCGCCAGCGTCTTCTGCAGCTCGTGGATGATCCGGCTGGATGGGTGAGCGGCGCTGTACTGCAGCTGCAGGGGGTGATGGTACTGACCCAACGGGGACGAGTACAGCAGCAGCTTCTTAGGAGGCAGAGGAGGAGACTGCTTTCCGTGCAGACACGACGAGTCTGGACACACATGCACACACACAGAGACACACACAGAGACAGAGACACAGACACACACACACACAGAGACACAAACACACACAGAGACACAAACACACACAGAGACACAGACACACAGACACACACAGAGACACACACACACACACAGAGACACGCATTAGAATATTTTCAATACTTGAAAAATTTAAGTTTACTGAAGTGAAATTAAATATTTAAACTAATAAAAATGACAAAATATTTAACTTACAATAAAATGAAAACAGAAGATGTATAAATGAAGCTTATGCAAAATATTAACAAAGACTATAATAGTAAATCAATGCCAGTAAAATAACACTGATTCAAACAGATTCAAATATTTCATAGCTTCAAAATAACCACGGCTTATGTTTGCCTACATACATTCTTAGCCATACAGCAGCTTTCATGCCTTCAACACGCATTGAGCACACCATTGAAAGATTATGTGTATCTTTAGTCAGATGCATTTACATTGTGACTGAGTCCTAAACGCAATCAACAGGAGCTGTCTGTAAATGTGTGAACCAAATGGCCCATGCATTTAGAATAACACAGGTACAGTACTCCTCAGGAACTTATTGTAGATTGCAGGATCTCTAGTGGGAGGTCCTGACAGTATCTATTGTTTCTAGCCATTTGTCTTTAGGTATAAAGTTCTGTTGTACAGACAGAACTTTGGGAGAAACTAGGAAGAAGCTAGGACCCATACAAGGGTTTAGATTGTTCGAAGGATGACCTGCTAACGTCGCTGCTGAAGATCTGCCACACTGCTAACGTCAATACATTCTTCTCCTCACAAGAACGTTGCTCAAGCTTATTTATTTTATGCATTAGAGAAGTCTAGAACATTGTCGAGCCAACCAAACTACTGCTCAGCCAAATATAGCAGAATCTAACAAATTGGCGAGCCAGCCAGGAGAGACTGACCAACTGCAACAACAAGTGAACAAAAGAGTTTAGGACATTCTACAGTTTTCATGTTATTTGAATCAACTGGATACTGTCTCAAAGATCCTAATTTGGTGAGTGAAACCATCAGCACTATAAAATAACTTCTTGTTCATAAGTACGCAGCTCAATCAATGTATTGAGTGTAGCCATAATATCAGTGTAGCACTGTTTTGAGAATTGTAGACTTCTCTTGAGTCTTTAGGAACATTTTAAATGATTTAGTCAATTCTCCTGAGACTGTAGGATCTATAGAAATAACATTTATATGTTGGTCCTGTCCTCGAGTCTGTAAGAATCGTTTTAGGAAGAGGTTTAGTCCATTCTCATGAGACTGTAGGAGCCATAGACGTGTAATACTAAGCTTAGTCCTGTTCTCTGGAGAACTTAGTCTGGTCATAAAGAAATTGTAGAAGCAGAGGCTTGGTCCTTTCTCTTTAGGTCTGTAGGAATTGTTTAAAAAACAATTTGGTCCATTCACAAAGAGATTGTAGACGCAGAGGCTTGGTCCTTTCTCTTTTTGTTTGTAGGAATTGTGTAAAAAAAAATGTGTCCATTCGTCCAAAGACCGTAGGAGCCATAAATAGCACTGGGACTGATGTTGCTGCAAGAATTGGGAATTATTGATGAGGTGCTAATTCAGTAGCCACTATTTTATTTTTAAATTATATTCTAACTTGGTTAAATGAAGATTGGAATAAAGTCATGAAATTATAAAATTGTTTGCATTCCGTTGAACAATACAGAAAGATCTAAACGTAAATTGTCTAAGGCAGTGGTTCTCAAAGTGTGGTACGCGTACCACTAGTGGTACTAGAGCTTCCTCTAGTGGTACGCAGAGGAATCTCAGAATTGAATATAAATCAGGCCGCGTGTCCACCAAAGCGATTTTTTTAAATTGTTTTAAATGGGAGCGTCTTTTTCATGCTGAGCACTCGGGCATTTTTTTCTTGGCACCGAGAATTTAAGAATGTTAGCACTCATCACTGTCACTTTTTAGTCAGCTAACCAATCACAGTGGAGGAGGGGCGGGACTAATACCGTCACACCCTGCTTCTACTACGACTGAACACCAATGGAGAAGTTAATATTGCTTGTCTCTGATTATTTATGTCTTTACCAGATGGAATTGCCGGAGTACAATAATATTGTTATGAAAAATAATGCTTGGAGACACATTTCATCCGCGATGCGTTTGCCATATTACTTCAGCGGATATTCCATATCATAGCAACCGCAGCGTCTCGAAAATACGCTGCCCTCTCAAGCGCTCACACCTGGGTGGAAACGTGGCCTGATTGTTGTTACTTGCAGCTACATATACAGCCTGTGTTTTTTTTTTATCAAGTACTTTTTTATTTAAAAGTGAAATAAAAACTGTACTGTGCTTAAAGATTAAATGAAAATTTATTGTAGCTACTTAAAGTTAAATAAAAATTAAGTTACTGTACTTAAATGTTAAGTATGATACATTTTCATTTAATCTTTATTTAAGTACAGTTTTTTTAACATTTAAGTACAGTACAGTTATTATTTCACTTTTAGGTACAATATATTTTAATTTAATAATTCAGTTTTTTATTTACGTGGAAGTAAGCACGGTGCAGTGTTCATGTTCAAACTGTGTATTTACTATATTTTAAGAGTATTTAGTATATAGTATTTACTATATTTTAATCCTTATAAGGATTAAAACTGACTCGTTTTTTAAACATATATTTTTTTTTTTACTGTGTATAATGCTACTGAAAGTGAAAGTGACGTGACATACTCGGAATTTGTGCTCTGCATTTAACCCATCCAAAGTGCACACACACACACAGCAGTGAACACACACACACACACACACACACACACACACACACACACACGCACACACACACCCGGAGCAGTGGGCAGCCATTTATACTGCATTTTAATGTTGGTCATAATGGTGGTACTTGGAAAGCCAAATATTTTCTGAGGTGGTACTTGGTGTAAAAAGTTTGAAAACCACTGGTCTAAGGGACAAATTTGAAGCAAAGTAATTCAGCCTACTGAGCTAGGAAAGAAAAAAAAACACTTTTTGTTTTAAAGTTATAAAAAAATATTTGTCTGTGTAACTGAAATGGTCAGTCTAACAAACTGCTGTGAATTTAAATCAGAATAAGGACATTTTTACGGCTCTAACACATTTAGTTCTGTTTTCGCACTTTCCCTGTACTTGCCATGGCTGAGTCTGCACAATGGTAATGACTCTGGCACTGAGACCAACAACAGAAAGACATAGAACCTCCACATGTGACCATTGATCAGATGTTGGACAATCTGAATTTATTTTTTCACTGCAGAAAAGTGTTGCTCTTCCTCTGTATTTTTGGCTTGTTTTCCAATGTTATTCCCAATTTTTTATTGTAAAAATTCACATAAAAATATTCAAACAAATATCTTAATTTGTCATTTCAAGATGAATGAAAGTCATATTGGTTTGGAGCAACATTGGGGTAAATTAATAATTTTCTGGTTTGCAAATACTTTTTTTTGCTTCAAATCAAAGGGTTTGATGTAAACAATCAGAGCTGTTGGCGGATTCATGATCTAATTGTTACTGAAGAATGTTTAAAAATCTTCATGGAGAAATGGTCTTTATCTGGTCAGTCTGGAGGTGTGCGTTTCTCACCTGTGCTGTGATTGTTCAGTCTGGAGGTGTGCGTTTCTCACCTGTGCTGTGATTGGTCAAAAATAACACCTACATTTCTTGCATGTGACGTAACATATGGAATGAGACTGTCTAAGTTACTAACTATAGAATTTCTGATTTTAGAGGGACTAAAAATAATCACTTCAGTTTTTTCATTATTTAACTGGAGGAAATTATTCGCCATCCAGATTTTAATGTCCTTCAAACAGTCCATAAGAGGTGCGCGTTTCTCACCTGTGCTGTGATTGGTAAGTCTGGAGGTGTGCGTTTCTCACCTGTGCTGTGATTGGTCAGTCTGGAGGTGTGCGTTTCTCACCTGTGCTGTGATTGGTCAGTCTGGAGGTGTGTGTTTCTCACCTGTGCTGTGATTGGTCAGTCTGGAGTAGGCCTGTTTCTCACCTGTGCTGTGATTGGTCAGTCTGGAGGTGTGTGTTTCTCACCTGTGCTGTGATTGTTCAGTCAGGATGTGTGTGTTTCTCACCTGCGCTGTGATTGGTCAGTCTGGAGGTGTGTGTTTCTCACCTGTGCTGTGATTGGTCAGTCTGGAGTAGGCCTGTTTCTCACCTGTGCTGTGATTGGTCAGTCTGGAGGTGTGTGTTTCTCACCTGCGCTGTGATTGGTCAGTCTGGAAGTGTGTGTTTTTTACCTGCGCTGTGATTGGTCAGTCTGGAGGTGTGCGTTTCTCACCTGTGCTGTGATTGGTCAGTCAGGATGTCCGTTTCTTACCTGTGCTGTGATTGGTCAGTCTGGAGGTATGTTTTTCTCACCTGTGCTGTGATTGGTCAGTCAGGATGTCCGTTTCTCACCTGTGCTGTGATTGGTCAGCCTGGAGTAGGTCAGTTTCTCACCTGTGCTGTGATTGGTCAGTCAGGAGGTATATGTTTCTCACCCATGCTGAGATTGGTCAGTCTGGAGGTATGTGTTCCCACCTGTGCTGTGATTGGTCAGTCAGGAGGTATATTCTGGAGACAGACCTTAGTTTTAGTAGTCATGTCAAAGCAGTAACTAAATGAGCATACTATCATCTCAAAAACATTGCAAGAATTAGATGTTTTGTTTCCAGTCAAGACTTGGAGAAACTTGTTCATGCCTTTATCACCAGCAGGGTGGATTATTGTAATGGTCTCCTCACCGGCCTTCCAAAGAAGACCATTAGACAGCTGCAGCTCATCCAGAACACTGCTGCCAGGATTCTGACTAGAACCAGAACATCTGAGCATATCACACCAGTCCTCAGGTCCTTACACTGGCTTCCAGTTACATTTAGGATTGATTTTAAAGTACTTTTACTCGTTTATAAGTCACTCAATGGTCTAGGACCTAAATATATTGCAGATATGCTCACTGAATATAAACCTAACAGACCACTCAGATCATTAGGATCGAGTCAGTTAGAAATACCAAGGGTTCACACAAAACAAGGGGAGTCCGCTTTTAGCTATTATGCCGCCCGCAGCTGGAACCAGCTTCCAGAAGAGATCAGATGTGCTAAAACATTAGCCACATTTAAATCCAGTCTCAAAACTCATCTATTTTAGGGCTGTAACGATACACCAAACCCACGATTCGGTTCGTATCACGATTTTTGACCCACGATTCGGTTCGTATCACGATTTTTTCGTGGGGGGTAAAAAAAAAAAAAAAAGATTTTTAAACAATATTTTTTATTAAATAACATTTGAAAAATCTTTATGAATTGAACACCAAAGAACAAGATTAACTATGCAAATTATTAACAATATAAATAGCCATATATAAAATAAATAAATAGCCAAAGCTATAACACTTCTGTTTTCTTTGTAACAAAATACTGTTGAAAAACAAACAGAACTAAACTCCATTGTGGAGATGATTCGAGCATGTTAAAAATTCTTCTTCAATCAAGTTCCCTTCATGGGAACTTGAACTCGTCCTAGGGGTCGCTATGAAACGCCTTCAGCGTGACTCGTGTCTGAAGATACATATGTAAAAACACCATCCGTTGGCCGGCGCGACCATAATATAAGGACCGCCGGGAGAATACATCATCCTCTTCTTCGTCTTCACTGACTGGTCTGTTTGAAGAAACGTGCATTCTGGTAGGAATACAGTTTTCCTTTATTATCATGGCGAGCACTAGCAAGGCGTTCAATAAGTGTGTGGATCCGTGTCCTCGTTATTTGCGATGACACACACAATCTTTGCATCTTTTGTTTGGGCAAGGAGCACGCACGCGATGTCCTTGAGGGGAAAATCTGTGTGCAACTAGCTCAACTTTTGCAGGCAGGCGTCACATGATTGGAAAGGTAGTCACGGGGTGTGTCGTGATTCTCTCTTATCACACCGCGACACAGGATCGTGGATCTGAGTGTCGCTATTTCGGTTTCATATCGCGTATCGTTACAGCCCTAATCTATTTAGCTGTGCATGTGCTACGTCCGAACTGACTGCATTGTATTTTATATATAATCCTTTTCTATTTAACTGTTTTAAATTTCATTTTAAATCAATTTCTATATCATTTTAAAATTCCTAGTTTTATTATTTTTAACTCCTTGTTTTTATTGCTGTGAATGATTATTTCACTTTCTTTTATGTAAAGCACTTTGAATTACCACTGTGTATGAAATGTGCTATATAAATAAACTTGCCTTGCCTTGCCTTGCCTATGTTTCTCACCTGCGCTGTGATTGGTCAGTCTGGAGGTGTGTGTTTCTCACCTGTGCTGTGATTGGTCAGTCTGGAGGTGTGTGTTTCTCACCTATACTGTGATTGGTCAGTCTGGAGAAGGGTTTGGGCGGCAGGGCGGGAGGCTGTTTATGGATGAGCTGAGGTTTGGGGGGTGGATCCTGAAGGTCACTGGGGAAGGTGACGGTTCTCTTGGGAGGAAGCGTGAGCGACTTGAGCGTGTTGTCCTGAGCATATACTCCTCCATCCAGAGACAGGCGGAAGTCAACAGCAGCTGAGAGAACAAAGCGTTAGAAACACATGAGGAACATCATCATGAGACTCTCCCATGAGATTCTAATGTCCTGCTAACTCTGAGAAGAAAGAGAGACGGACGCAGCAGAACAAAGCGCATTATTCAGCTCAGATGCGCTTCGTTATCGGAGCCCAACTCATTAAAAACAGCCATTAGCCTTTCATGCTATTTCACGGCTTTTATGTGCTTTAATCATCTTGACACAATGAGGTAAAACACACAACATCTGAATCCAGAACTGATGGTAAAACACTAAAAATAGTGTGTCAGGCGTTTCATAATTTATTGAGTAAGAAAACAAAAACAATTTGAATGATAATGGACTTTAATTCAACATATTTATTGTTTAGTGAGGCTGCACAACTAATTGTATTCACAATCACGATTTCAACTTCTCTGGATTTATTAAGCATAATTATGTATGATTTTTGCAAGCCAGTTATTAATTCAGAAAATGTTATGTTGCATTGGAAAGCAAGCGTTCACTTTTTTGGGTTGCCAGATGTTAGGAATCCAAATCCCCCAATTAGAGCTGTTCTCTTAAATCGATACATTTTAATTTTCTTAACGTGAAAGAGCAACAGTTGTTGGGTAAGTTATTCTAAAAAGTAATTAATTACATCTCCAACAGTGTAATTGGATTACTCTACAAATTACTCTTTCCAAAAAAAGTACTTAAATACTTATTACTTTCTAAATCCTGTATCAACCAAGTTAATGATACGAGGATATACATGGTTATTTTAATTATTTAAATTAGCTGCATACATTATTCAAGTCACACGAGTCCAATTCTAACTATTAACTATGATTTTTTTTCCTGAAAATACTCCTAATTACTGCTTATTAATACTTAGTAGAGTGGTTGTTAAGTTTAGGAATTGAGTAGTATTAAAGATTTAGAATAAGACATTAATATGTGCTTAATAAACAATATTCCACTAATATTCGTGCTAAGTTAATCATGATAATTGGTCACTTAAGTGTTAGTAATATTCTTATTAACTCACCAAAGTATTTAAAGTGAGAAGAGGGCATAAAAACATGCATTTTAAATTAATTAAATTAAGGTTAAACTTAGACCGTTATAAATGTTATACAGTCATACACAGTAGTGATGCACCGATCATGATTTTTCGTGGCCGATTCCGATACCGATTTTTTTTGAGCAAATTGGCCGATTCCGATTTCGATACCGATTTATTTTCCTTTAAGCAACCAACAAGAAATAATGAAAGATTCTAACACAAATAAAGTGGTTATATATGAATATAGATTTTATTTAACATGTATAATATTTAATTGTTTAAAAAATATATATATTTAAGAAAAAATTTGCCCCCCAAATTCATGTCTGTGGTGTTGATCTTGAAATCATCATGATGGTAGCCTCCATTTTAGAAAAGTCTAAGCTGATTTGTATGTGGTGTTACTGTCTCTGGTGTTAATGTATTTTCTGGTAACACAGAGCCTTTAGTAACTTGCATTATAAGGTCTGTGGTGTTATAATTACGTCTGTGGTGTTACTTCAATATGACATAGACATAAGTGGCTGTGTCACAAGTTTTTGATTAAAATTATTTAAAATTCAAAATGTTCTTAAGCTTTTATTTTAATGGATATAGCATATTAAACAAATTTTAAATGCCTATCAATATATTTTATTAGAAAAAACAAACGAGCATCTTTACAAATTCTGCCTCTCATGTTCAACTGCACCCAAGTTGAAGATGGACCAAGATGGTTTTTAAATTGGGTTGAAACTACATAAAACTGGCCTTAAATGAAAACATTAACAGTAACCATGTGAAATTAAAGGCAACATTTGCATAGTTACAATCTAAACAGCACAACCAACACACATTCAACAGTCCAAACAAAGATGTTACTTAATCAACATTTGTTGTCATTTTTAAAATTGGTGTAAAAGAAAAAAGGTATTTACCAGTGAAACTAAATAAAACCAAAGTAGGCTATATAAATAAATTATTCCAAAATGTTAAATCAAATAATGTTTAGTGCACCGAGCAAAAACAAAGATGCTACAGCTCGTGCTTGTTAAATCGAATTAAGTCAATGTAATTTTAAGGTAAAATAAAAATAATCTTGTACAGAACTGACGTTTATACGTTTGAACGTTTTATTCTTTACAAAAAGTAGCATTTCAGCTTTGTCACAAGTTGGTCTGTTTCTTTTCTCATCCAACACGTGAGAAGCTGCGCTGAACAACTGTTCACGGTCTATTCTTGTGCAGGGCGTGGACAGATACGCTCGCGCAAATTCTAGTGATGGGAAGTTCGGATCATTTTACCGACTCGGACCTTTGAGTCTCGTTTAAGATGAACGAACGACTCGAAAAACCCGAAGACTCAAAAAGTGAACTAATCAATTATCTTTCCGGCTCATACTGCATTAGTCACGCGATGAACGAACGACTCGAAAAACCCGAAGGCTCGAAACAGGTGAACTAATTCCAGTACAGAACCTTTAGGATGGTGCGCATGCATGACTGAACGAATCACTCCCCGAAACGACTCGTTCTTCTCGAGTCTCATTAAAGATCCGTTCAAAATGAATGAATCGTTCAAGACCGACCCATCACTAGCAACTTCAGCTAGAGCAGCAAATGAAAGCGGCTCTTATTTGTGTGCCAGTAATGTTACACCAACGGCAGTTCGCTTCATTGTATCTGTTTTTCTGTGTTTGTTGTGCTCCTGCCGAATGTCTTCCACACAAATGACATGTTCGCACTTTCGGAAAAATCGGCCGAAAAAAAGACAAAAACCGGCCGGTTGCCGATCGCGCATTATAAGCAAAAACCGGCCGGTTCCGATCTTTGGCCGGTCAACCGGTGCATCCCTAATACACAGCATTAAGTTCAATTACATAAGTAACTAATTACATTACATAAACAATAAGAGTAATCCCTTACTTTACAATTCAATTACAGTAACTAATTACTTAGTAACTAGTCACACCCAACGCTGACGAGCAATAATTCTGATTAAATGTAAAACTAATTCTAAAATAATTGTCATTAATTAATTACTCCGAGTGTGTAATTATTCAGGTGAACACTAAACCTGCCTTTCATTGTGGTTTAAAATGTATGATTACATTTATGCAATATTATTTATGTAACATTGCAAACATTAGGCTGTCCGTTTATTTTGCCTGTTGTTAATGTTATTAATGCTGCTGCAGTTACATGTTTTATTGTTGAGATATGAATATGAAATGTAACAAAAACACAAGTGAAAGATTAAATAAATATTGGTTCTTCAAATAATCAGTATTGGCTCTAAATAAACAATATATGAAGAGCTCTTTTCCAAAACGCTATAAATCCATTTTAATAGTTTTCATGAAAATGACATTTGTTTACCTAGACCCATACATTTTGTTAATATTCAATTTATCATGTTAAAATGGTCTGTTGGCTCAGTCTGAACATGTTAAACAATGATTGTTAAAGCCCCCCGGGTCCGCACCATCACACCGAGCGGGTCTCGAACCCGGGTTTCCGGCGCGGGAGGTGGGCGCTCTAACAAGGAACGCCAAAGGCTACAGCTTTTAGCGTCAGTCGCTAGAGCGCCTCTTTGTGAGGTCAGGAGAGTGAGGTACATTTTAAACAAGGAAATATAGCGATTTGGCATGAAACATTGATGGAGCAGTGAATAGGTTCAGTACACAGCAAAATGGCATGACGAACTCATTTTTTTTTTATTTGGCGTTTATCGCGTTTTGGAAAAGAGCTCTTCATATGTTGATCTCTGATATTCTGCATGAAGATACCACAGTAATAAAGCATGCCAATGGCTGCTCATCTAGATAATGCCCCCACACACACACACACACTGACCGGTCCTCTGTCTGTCCTCCGCGGGCCGCTCACAGTCTGAGGGCAGTCCGTTCTCCATCACAGCCGTGAATCTGGAGTCTGTCCCAGAACAAACACACGTCAATCAGCCGCACTTCTGCACGATTAGGATGATAATGCTAGCAGGATTTACACACATCCTTTACAAATAATAGGTTATTTTCTACACTGATTGTTCTTCTGAACAGTCTGTTTAATATGGAAGACCATTTCTGCCACTGCGTATGAAAAAAATGTGACTTATAATCTCACAATGCAGAATTTGTCCCTCACACATTTGTGAAAATGAGTCAGAATTTTGAGATTTAAGACTTAGAATTCAGACATTTTGGCTCAGAAATCATGTTTATATTTTAGAATTACTTGCTTTTTTCTGAATTCTGAGTTTATATTTCAGAATTGAGTTTTTTCTCTGAATTGTGTGAGTTTATATTTTAGAATTGAGTTTTTTTCTCTGAATTTATATGTATTTAAAGAATACAGTTTATATTTTATAATTTATTTTTTTCTCTCCATTCTGAGTTTATATTTATTTAAAGAATACAGTTTATATTTTAGAATTTATTTTTTCTCTCAATTCTGAGTTTATATTTTAGAATTGAGTTTATTCTCTGAATTTATATTTTAGAATTTAGTTTTTTTATTTTCGAATTCTAAGTTTTTTCTGAATTCTTAGGTTTATATATTTTAGAATTGACTTTTCTCTGAATTCTGACTTCATATCTCACAGTTCTGTTTTCTCCTGCCATAGAATAAAAATAAACAGTAAGTGCAACTCATTATCCATGCAATATTCTTATAAACTGTTTAAATGGGCATTTCTCCTTGTAATGTAATTACAATCGCCCACTGCTGTGATTTGCATATCAACTAAGTATTACACGTGGAACTCTTTTGAAAATGTTTACTACATCGTTACTATTTCAGCTGCTGAGATGAAGAAGTAGTGAAGAGTACACGTTACATTAAGATCAGAAGGTTCCGGTCCTTGACTCTGATTGGTTGAGCCTCGTTCAAAGCTGTTGTAAGTTACAAAGTAACACACACACCTTTGTTTTAGTCAACGTGTTGCTCGGCAACCACTTTGTTGCACCCACAACGGTTTCGGAGGAACTACACTGTTTGGCGGAAGAATATCGCTTTCTTTTATTTTGTAAATCCTTGCTACGTAATTGGACGAGCTCAACACTGTTCCAGTGAACACATGGTCAGAGGTCACGAGAACCTTTCTCAAAGATCTCCTTCAGCACTCCTCGCTTGATCAGCTCCTCTCGGCTCTGACGCACCGACATCTTCCTCTCCAGAGCTGAAAACACACACAAACGTGATATGAAGAACATCTGGAGATCTCCTGAAGACACAGAGAGCTCGGATATATAACCTCACAAGCAGACAGGAGCGATTCCTCAGATGTGCTGTGATCTGTATGAAGTGAATACTACAGTAATAACATCTTTATGGACTTTCATTTTCATGAAACTTACATATTTCACATCAATTTATTGTAAAAGTTTAAGAGAAATTACATGTTTAGGGTCCTACTTTGTGTGTTTTATTGTTACCAAATTCTGTTTTAGCATGTACAATTTATTTGAATGCATTAAAAAAAGTTTATTCTTAAAATAGCGTTATAAAATATTGTTATTTTACTCTGAAATTAGCCAAGAAACAATAATGTACAGCCTCGATTTAAACTGAATGATTGTTGTTCATTTAAATTTGACTGAATATCAACTTAATGCATCAAATCATTTTATTTATTTATTTTTAATTATTGACAATTATGCAAAGTAATTTTTTTTGGCAAACATTATAATTAAAACATTGTAGAAATGTGTGATTATTTCTTAAACATAGTATAATAATTATATTAGTAGTATGCACATTCGAATAATAGTAATGTATTTTGTAACTTGTATAGGTTTTATTCTCATGGATTATGGTATGTAATCTGACAGGTTGCCGTGAATACCTACACGTTTCTGTGTATGCATGTGACGCTAGTCTTACTCAAATAAAACGGTAAAATTGGTGTAGCCAAGTCTGAGGTTTTCCCGCAGATTCGAGCTACTTTAACCCTCTTGCAAGCGATCTCAATAACATGATATTTAACCCCTGCAATGTGAATTGTACTTGCATTTTACCCCCTGGATTGCAATTTTTACCAAGGGACCTTGGACCTAGCTTTAAGTAGCAATTTTGGTTGGTTTTGTTGTGAAAGCCTGGCAACCCTGGGGGGTAAAACGCTCAAGAAGTGACTCTCAGAGCAGTTGTTCATGTATTTATCTCCTCATTTAGAGAGACGACAGATTCTGAAATACCATTTATTAAATCCATAATCGCAATTGGATTTAAGTGTCATAATCTACTTTTGATCAATTAATTAAAATTTGACCAATTCCGTGACAC